>SJYC01019884.1:0-29851 GCA_006408675.1 Madoqua kirkii
TTTTGAATATGCTGTCTAGATTGGTCATAACTTTTCTTCCAAGGAGTAAGCGTCTTTTAATTTCATGGCTGCAATCACCATCTGCAGTGAGCTTGGAGCCCCCCAAAATAAAATCTGACACTGTTTCCATTGTTTCCCCATCTATTTCCCATAAAGTGATGGGACCGGATGCCATCATCTTCGTTTTCTGAATGTCGAGATTTAAGCCAGCTTTTTCGATTTCCTCTTTCACTTTCATCAAGAGGCTCTTTAGTTCTTCTTCACTTTCTGCCATAAGGGTGGTATCATCTGCATATCTGAGGTTATTGATATTTCTCCCGGCAGTCTTGATTCCAGCTTGTGTTTCTTCCAGTCCAGCGTTTCTCATGATGTACTCTGCATAGAAGTTAAATAAGCAGGGTGACAATATACAGCCTTAACATACTCCTTTTCCTATTTGGAACCAGTCTGTTGTTCCATGTCCAGTTCTAACTGTTGCTTCCTGACCTGCATACAGATTTCTCAAGAGGCAGGTCAGGTGGTCTGGTATTCCCATCTCAGACCAGAAATTTTTACAGTGTATTGTGATCCACACAGTCAAAGGCTTTGGCATAGTCAAAAAAGCAGAAATAGATGTTTTTCTGGAACTATCTTGCTTTTTCCATGATCCAGCGGATGTTGGTAATTTGATCTCTGGTTCCTCTGCCTTTTCTAAAACCAGCTTGAACATCAGGGAGTTCATGGTTCACGTCTTGCTGAAGCCTGGACGTTATGATGATTTAATCAACTGATACATGTAAAGTACTTTGAAGACTGCCGGGCACATCTTAAACTACTGACGTGTGTTAGCTATTGCTGCTGATGATGTTGTTTTCATTACTGCTTGTCTTGGAACATCCTTAAATTTCCTCCCCATACTTAGAGAATTTCCCATCTTATGGGCTCATGTTTCCCCAAAGGAGAAGTCACAAACATGCTTTTCTGCACCCTATAGGGTGCAAGAAGGTGGCCTGGCTCAGTGAGTTAGATGTGCCATACTATCCAGAAGCTGGTCACCTATGGAACATCCTTAAATTTCCTCCCCATACTTAGAGAATTTCCCATCTTATGGGCTCATGTTTCCCCAAAGGAGAAGTCACAAACATGCTTTTCTGCACCCTATAGGGTGCAAGAAGGTGGCCTGGCTCAGTGAGTTAGATGTGCCATACTATCCAGAAGCTGGTCACCTGGAGAAGATGCCACACTGATCCTTGTTGGCAAGAGGCCCCCAGGACACATAATTTCCTGTTGGCATCAATGTGGGGGTTCCAGGGTTGGTGCCTGGGCTTAGCTGCAATGGCCTCAATAGTGGGGATACTGGTTTGTATTCTGGAGCAGCTCTGCAATTTGAATTTTGAATTTCACTCCTGATTTCAGATTCACCAAATTCTTTTTTTTTTCCCTCTTCCCAGATATCCTATAAGCCACATAAACCTTTTACATTTATATTAGATTGATTTCTCCGGCCCAGTTCTATTTTTAACTAATGAATAACTGATAAAAAACAACAACAACAACAACAACTAGATCCAACCAGTCTGCAATCCTCCTCCAAACTTTTCACTTAAATGAGCCATCTCCCCTTGTCTTCTAGTTTAATTTTGGATCTCTACCATTTGCAGCCAATGCCTGCTACTAACACACATAGCTGCTATCAAAATTTGGGGAAAAACATAGAAAATTAAAAACCATAGTACTTTTGTAAAACCTTAAAATGTTCCCTACCCTCTATCTCATGTGTCCATTTCCTCTCAGCCATTTAAACAGAGTCCCTGGCTACTCACCTTTGAAGACAAAGATACACAACAGTGTCTCCTATTTTTCTGCTGCTATGTCCCAATTTCTGTCTTAGGAAATGCAGACTAAACTGGATTGCTGCCAGCAGGTCTTCTGAATAAGTGGAATTCCTCTGTGTGCTTTGAAAGGCAATTGTCTCCGGAGAAACCTATCTTCTTTCCCACCTTGAACTTGTGGTTCCGCGATATCAGAAAGCTTTGTGAACACACGAAAAGGAAAAGAAAACACAGCATACTCAGATTGCCATACACCCTCCCACCCTGCTACCCACCCACCCCCAACTCCCTATGAAAAGTTCAGCCCTGAGAAGGGCTGATTTTCTGAATACAGAGCTTTGTGAAAAGCTCTAAGACGTATCCCCTTATCAACACCCCTAGATAATTTATTTAGGTATGAATGAAGTTTTCAGCCCATAAGAAGAAAAAAAAAAAAGTCAAACATCTCTGGAAATAAAATTCCCATTCACACTCAGAGTTTACATTTCCAACATTGTTTCCATGTGCCTGTCAGAACTAGGAGGAGGAGGAAAAAGCCTGAGCCTTCAGCTGGCAATCTTAGCTGTCCAGCAATCTTAGCTGTCCTCCATTTCTGTGGGCGGGCAGAGCTCCACGCCACCTTTGAGGGAAGGCGTTCCAGCACCATCCACCTGCAGGGATCTGGGATTTGACTCTGGAAAGTCAGGCCATATCTAGATGAGCGTGGGGCCTGTGGGAGAATCTTCCTCTTTTCTAAGGGAAATTCAAGTCATGCCTTCAGAGACATCAGTTTGCCTATGTGACTTTAAATGTCATTTTAAAAACATTATACAGTGAAATTGACCTTTTGTAGTGTACATGTCTATGAATTTTAATGTATGCATATGTGTTGTGTAATCCTCATGAAAATCAGGATAGAGAACAGTGCTATCATCTCCCCCCACCAAAAAAATATCCAGCTTCCTGCTAGTTCCTTCTAGTCAAAATTTCTCCCTCACTTATAACTCCTGGCAGCCCTGGACTGTTGTTCTCTATCTTGGGTTTTTTTCTCCCTTTCCAGGAAGTCATATAAATGGAAATACACAGTAATTTTTGAGACTGTTTTTTTCCCATTCAACATAATGCCTTCCAGATTCAAAGAAGTTGCTCTGTATATCAATAGTTCATTCCTTTTATTCCTGAGTAGTGTTCCATCATGTGAACATACAGGGGATTTAACCATTAGCTCGCTGAAGGGCCTTTGGGTGGTTTCCATATTTTTGCAATTATGAAGAGAACCGCTGTAAACTTTGGGGTAGAGGTTTTTGTGTGGACATAAGTTTCCTTTTCTCTAGGGTAAATACTCAGGAATGGCATTGCTGGGTCATCTGGTAAGTGTGTGTTTAATTTTATAGAATCTAAAAACCTGCTTTCCAGAATGACTGTACCATTTTGCTTTTCTCAGTAGAGCACATGAGTTCCAGTTGCTCCACAAGTTTTTATATATATACATACAAATGCTGTGTGTGTGTATATATATATAAAGCTTATATATTAATATACTGTATTGTCAAGTTTTCACAACGGCCCACTCTAACAGATGTGTTATAGTATTTCATTGTGGCCTTAATTAGTACTTCCCTAATGGCTAATGACATAGAAAAGTTTAGTAAGAGTAGCAAATGTTAGAGAAACCAGCTCAAACTAGTTTCTTCGTTAGTAAACAGTTTGGTTGTTGTTGGCTGGGTTGGGTTGGTTTTGATGCCCATAAGAGATCCAGAGGTAGCATGCCTCATGACAGGTCAGACCCAGGATCTTAAACGATTTGGTTTCTCTCATTCACCTCTGCTTTCTGTAATGTTGCCTTTATCCCTGGACTCTATCTTCTGGCCATTCTGGGTTCTCAACAGAAGACAGTAGAATTGCTCCTGGGAGTCTAGAACACAGATCTTCACACAAACTAGTGGAATAAAGGGGATCTCATAGTATCTAATACACAAGTCTTTAATTTTTTTTATCCTTTTGCTAGCCCAAATTGAGTTATGAGTCTATTCCTAATCCAATCATCAAAACCAAAATGGCAGAGTGTGCCATTTGACATAAGCTTGCACAAGCAACCCCTGTGGATATGATTCTGGTATCAGTCCAAACATGTGTCTTGGAATATAGGAGATAATTTTTCCAAAGGAAAATCAGAGTATAAACAATGGGAGAAAGGATAGGTGAACAGATGCTCTGGAGCTAAATCATTTAAATTAATTTTGAATGCAAACCTTAAATGTACTAACTCACCCTTACTTAATTATTCAAAATGATATGTTGTTCACATAAGCAATACATTCAGAGGTTCAGACATCGGGAGTAGCTTAAGATTCTTCTCCATTTAATCTTGTGTTTTTCATGGTGGTACCTTTCTCCTCCTCCTCAGTGTGGCTCCCAAAATGGCCCAGCATTGCTGAGATTCAAATCACCAGTTCTTCCATATATGACCAGAGGATGACATATCTAAGGAAAATCTGAACTCTGTCCTGACTGAGCCACCCTGAGCCTACTACATGCTGATTGGCTTAGGTATGATTTTGGTGAACCAATCATGTGGGACAGAGGATGGGATTATACTGCTTAGCTTGCAATGTTCAGTCCCACTGTTACTAGGCATGGGGTCATTTTCCCTGAGACACATGGCTGACTTGGGAGGAGGGTGAGCATGACCAACCCTGAGGTTATTGCATGGCAGGGGTATGGGTGGCCAGAGCCTGGGTGGGCATGGAAAATACCTACAAAAGCCACCAGGGAACCCACATCTTTCCAAAGGATAGAATGAGTCTTTTCCATTTGTAATTTCCCCAATATTCAGTTAGTGGCACTTGGCACTCAATCAGATTTTGACGACTGGATTAACAAGTTAAAATAACCTAAAGGAATAAAATTCTAATCACATTTAAAACTAGGATTCACAGTCCTAGGGCTAATTCCAGTTATAGGCACTATAACTGAGAGACATATTTGCTATAGCTGTGTCTATGAGCTGTCAAAATATTTTGAAGTAATAATTTGGTATCTATTAAGATTCTATCTTCAAAAGTCTTCTTTTCAGTGAACGCAGAGCATGGAAGACAAGGCAAACCAATGTGAAAACATTCACTTTATATCATTTTATTTCAGCTTCTAGGCTAAGGGCTGTGATACACTGACACATGCCGCAAAAGTAAAAACTCAGTTCTTTGGAAGGAAACAGATGATCATTTAAGACACAGAACCTGATGGACGATTCTAGACGTTAATGCTGTGGAGTCACAAGAAGGGTGAAAACCCTTCACAACTCAAGATCAAGGTGAGATTTCAACAGAGTCCTATGGATGAGTAAGATGATCCTAAAAGGATGGTGTTGGAATTGGGGTACAGGGTCTACAGCCAAGGCTTAGAGTCAAGTAAACGGAAGGGATGTTGCATTAGGGGACCCCAAGATCATTGTCAGGCTTGCTGATTCGGGGTGGGGGGGGGTGGGGCTGTGGGAACGTTCATAGGCCTCCGGGTATAACCATACTCAGGGCTGTGATTTGTTATGGGAAATCAATGCAGGGGAAATCAACAAAGAGAAACCGCACATGCAATGAAGCCCAAAGGAAACCCGGAGCAAGCTCCCAAGAGTCTTTCTCAGTGGAGGTGCGCAAGTCTCCCTTAATGCCTCCAGCAACAAGATGTGACAACATGTGCGCGTGTTGCCCACCGGGCAAGCTCATTAGAGGCTCAGTGCCCAGGATTTTTATTGGGGACCCGGCCAGGGGCAGCCTCTGCCTAGCATGCACCCACACCCCAGACTCCCAGAAGGACAGCAGGTGTTCAGCATAAGCCATACTGTTTTGTATAAACAGTTTAGGCACAGGGAGCCCCTCTTATCAACCAGAGTGTTGAAAACCCTCCCCACATCCAAGTTCCCATACACCAGCCAAGGGCCAACCCTGTAAGCAGGGATTTCAAAAGAGAGCAGTCCAGCCTGCTATGGCAACTCTCTTCTGCACAGATGTTCAAGAGTTCAGTTTTTAAGGTGGTCTTTCCACATCTCTAATCATGGAGACTTGGCATAATAATAATTAACACTTACTGCTCCTGCCCTCTGCCAATGATTGGGTGAGTTATTACTTCTCTCTGAGTCTTTTACCTGGAAACAAACAAGATTAAGCACAAAGTGGCTGAGCCAAGTAACCCAGGCAAGAGGTGAGAGCACCTGTTCCCCGCAGGGGAGATGGTGAGCATTACCTTCCGCCCCTCTGCCTCCCCTAAAGCCCCTGCTTTAAAGCAAGGGGATCATCTAAGCCTGTCCAGGCAGGAGCAGGATTCCATTCCACTCACCGCACCCCAGCCTGGCCTCAGAAGGTCATGCAGCCAAGCAAAGCTGGAGAAAAGGGCTGGGAAACCGGCAGGATTTATAGTGTCCCTTCCCTGGTGGCTCAGATAGTAAAGTGACTGCCTGCAATGTGGAAGACCTGGGTTCAATCCCTGGGTCAGGAAGATCCCCTGGAGAAGGAAATAGCAACCCACTCCAGTACTTTTGCCTGGAAAATTCCATGGACTGAGGAGCCTGGTAGGCTACAGTTCATAGACTTGCAAAGAGTTGGACGCGACTGAGGAACTTCACTTTCTTTCTTCTTTTCAAAGCACTTTACAGATGTGCATCTGCGTAGCCTCATTTCTCTCCCTAAGATCAAGGGACAACCCAGACACACTGAGACACATGAATCTCTCTAGTGCAGTGCTTAATATTGAGAGTGATAAAAACACATTTGCAGAAGAAACAAGTGCATTCATAAATAAATGCCAGAATGAACGAAGCCTGGTTTTGAGCAGAGACATGAACATCGCTTCCCTTGGGTTCAGCAGAGCAGAATCTTCAAACACAGTCATTTCTCAGGAGTTGCCAGCCCAGCTCAGCAGTTGACAAGAAGTGCTTGTGTCCACATTCACAGGTCTGAGGGGCCACCAGGGCTCGGCTGATCTTGGCCAGGCTCTATGGGGCTTGCTCCACAAGCTGAGATGAAGCAGCCATCTGGGCGTGGTCTTCTCATAGCTGATCCCCAAGAGCAAGAGCAAAACAAGCTGCGGGAGCATGTTGAGTGTCTTTGGTCTGTCACTTTCACTGACGTCCAGCTGGTCAAAGCAAAGCAGTGGGCCACACCCATATCAAAGGGGGTGTGAAGGAAGCACTTCCCACTTACACGGTGATGGGAAGAGAGTGAATATTTGCTAAACAAGAATTCAAATTATCAACTGAGTCATAGCACCTAGATAGATATATAGATGGTAGAGTCTGAAATATCCTGATGAAGGGAAAAAAAAACATAGTAGCAGTTAATGCAAACACACCTACAGCCATCTGTTTAATAGCAGCAGCCTCAAGTCTCAGTGGCAGCAAGCAACAGCCCCCAGGGGCTTCTAGACCATTCCAGGGTGGAAAGTGCAAGGTCACTGCTCCACCCCCAGCAGGTGGATTCAGCACACATTTTAACTCCAATTTCAACTCAAACGGCAGCTGTTGTTGTTGCCTGGGGATCCCTATCTTTTACATGTTATTGTAGATCAGTTGCCCGCCGCTGCAATAAAGAACTCTAGATTAGTTGTCTGGAATTTTTAAATCAGTGCTACAGAGGCTGGCAGAAAAACCAGGCAAGCTCCCTGTCATGGGTGATTGATGCCAGACTCCAGCAGGCAATTATGAGGTCCCAGCTTTGTGAAACCAGACCCAGCCCCATGCCACAGCTCAGAGGAGGACATTTGCTTCTCTTGCAGGTGAGGTCAGTGGTGGGTGTGGCTGAGCAGCAGGAGAGCTTGGAAGGCATTGGATGCACATCAAAGCCTGATAGGATTCACCTGTATCCATTGATGTTCAAGAGAAAGCACCCTAGCTTTCTTTAATGCCTCTTTGGCACCCAACTGCGTCCTTACCCTTATGCAGCGGAAGGGACAGACAAGGACGGTCAGGTACCAAATGAGCCATCATCAAATTGAAGTGCCCAGGCCCCTGGGGGTCATGAAGATTTTTCCAAGGGTTCATAGGCACAGACGGTCCTAAGAAGACCACTTTCCAGACCCTCTACTTAACTCGTGTCCTATTTGCCACTTCCTCCTTCACACATGTCCTTCTTCCACTATATAAAAAATAAGTTTATCAGTAGGGATGCCAACAGGAAACAGCACAGTCAAAATATTATGGGTTATTTGAGGAGTGTTTGATGGAGGAAATATTAATAAAGGTGGAGGTGAAGTAAAGAAAGCTACAAGCCTTTGGGCTGGTGGAATTCTGGGTAGGGTCAGCAGAGAGAGGTTTCTAGAACATGGAGACAGGCTGTGTAAAGTGTGAAGGAGCTGTGGCCTTCTGGGGAAAATGCAGAGGTGCCCTGAGTCACTCCGCAGATGAGCCGCATAAACGCCCAGCCCACTTTCTCTCTTCTTCTCGCTTCCACCAGTACTGGGCTCCCCATTGGACAAACGCAACCAGAAGCTATAGGGGAAGGGAGCCCATTGACTGGTCCATGCAGTTAGTGTCCAAGGCGGAAGGAGGGTAGAGAGCGGTGGGAGATGAGAGACCCCGCTGAAAAGGCATCATCCATTCTGAGTCTTACAGAGATGCAGTCCCCTGCTCCTGCTGCAAGGAAAAAAAGAAAAAGGAAGAAAGAAAGACGGAAAGAAAGGAAGAAGTGTCTTTCAGGGCGCTAAGCAGAGGCACATTTTGAAATGCTCACCTTCAGCGCGGAACGTGAATGTCTGATAGCCAGGTAGCACGTCTATCCCACTCCAGTACTCTTGCCTGGAAAATCCCATGGGCGAGGCGCCTGGAAGGCTGCAGTCCATGGGGTCGCTGAGGGTCGGACACGACTAAGTGACTTCACTTTCACTTTCCACTTTCATGCACTTGAGAAGGAAATGGCAACCCACTCCAGTGTGACTGCCTTGAGAATCCCAGGGACTGGGGAGCCTGGTGGGCTGCCGTCTATGGGGTCGCACAGAGTCGGACATGACTGAAGCGACTTATTGTATAACTGAGAACCACCTCCTTTTACCGAGGGACTGTTTTCAGTCCTTCATTGTCACAGAAATTGGAGAACCTAGTGCCAATGTCAGTTCATAGATTATCAAAACTCACTATGTAATTTTTGGCATATAACTTGAAGAGAGACCAAATGATTGCACTGCAGGCAACAGAAGCCCTTCCAAGTCCATCTGTTTGTTTCCCTGAACAGCTCTCAGTGCTGATACCAAGAATAGCAAATGATGTGAACGGCATTGATGCTCAAGCCTGTCTTTTTAAATTAATAATATTCATTCATGAATATAATCAATGAAAAAAGTCCCACCTCTTATATTAAGAGACATCTATCCCAGAGTATTTTACTTTTTAAAGGACTTATCAGTCTTTATCACCTGTTTAAGTTGTTTTGATTAGTATATTCTACTATCTGGGTAGCTCAGCTGGTATAGCATTAGACTTTTAATCTGAAGGCCCAAGGTTCAAGTCCGTGTCCAGGCACCATAAATAAATAAATAAATAAACAAATGTATTCTACTAATCACCATAGTGATAATTGAATTTAAAATAACATTTTAAAACTTAAAGACTTGTAGTCAATGAAAAGCACTGTAATTTCAATTTTAAGCATATTTTTGTTGCAGTGATAGGTGATAAATTGATTAATAAAAGGCTTCCAAGAATAAAAATATATATTAAGACTAAATTTCTGCCAGGGGTGTACAAGTTGATGGAGAAAAAAGAACAGTGCAGAATTCCTAAGAAAGCAAAGCTTGTATGTGTATTTTTTTTTAATCCATGTTGGTGGATATTGAACCAGAATGGAATTGAGCTTCAATGGACTACTTTTGAAAGTTACATTATTTTCTTTTAAAATGCAAATATCTACACGTCAAAAATTATATCCATTTATATAAATTTTGTTTACTTTTATATAAAATAAATATTTATTTTAAGATTTACTGATATATTAACACTCTATATAATTTATTTGCCTGTGTGCATGCTTAGTAGCTTCAATTGTGTCTGACTCTTCATGACCCTATGGACTGTAGCCCTCCAGACCCCTCTGTCCATGGGATTCTCCAGGCAAGAGTACGGGAGTGGATTGCCATGCCCTCCTCCAGGGGATCTTTCCAACCCAAGGATCGAACCCTGAGTCTCTTATATTTCCTGCCCTGGCAGGCAGATTCTTTACCACTAGTGCCACCTGGGAAGTGCATATAGTTTATTTAATTATATTCAAATATGTGTTGAAGCCTATGGTACAAAATTTAGATGATAACTTTAAAAGAGTACATGAGAAGCTCCATATCAGAAGCTCAGAATTCTTCACACGTTTTCTGACTGTCACCAAGAATGCTACTAATTATGGATATTTTAAAAATATAGTTTCAAAGGTATTAACAGTGCTCTTATAGTGAAAAACAAAGGGGAAAGTGAATGTATAACAATAGAAGAATGATTACTACACATCTATTTTTTAAAAATGTGATAGCTAGACATAAAAAAATTGTGAGGGTATGGATGGGATTTTCGAAGTGGGAGGAAACGCTGAAAGATGAGTCTGCAGAATCAAGCAAGGCTCAGGTATTTTGAGGGGTCTTGTTTGCCCATCAAATGCTGGAAAAGCAAGGTAGAATCCATCCAGGATGGCACATCACAGCTGCCTGATGACAAGGTAATAACGTGCTGTCAGAACAGAGGATTGCTGTGGATCAAGGAGATCACAACTGATGTCCTAGAGGAACAGAAATTAACCCAGGATTTGAAGGAAACTTGAACTGCATCTGAGAATATGGAGGAAAAATTGCCGGGGAAGATTAGAAAGACAGTGGCCTGTGGACCCATCAGATCCACTGTGGACACTCAGTTACTCCCAACCATAACAACAGCAACAGTAGTAGTAGCAGCAGTAATATCACCAGTCTATATTTGTTGAACACTGCATTTAGGCACTGGTCTGAGATACAGAGGTATGGATTCTCGGATTCTAATCCCCGTTCTCAGCCGCTATTCCGCACCGCTTCTCTTCAACTTCCCTCGGTGCTATCCATGCCGTCATCCCTCCTTCATTTCATTCAGCAAGTAACTGTTCCAGCCGACTGGGAACTGATTCTTTTAGATATAATTTTCAAGATATCCTAACTATTGGTGAGTTCTCACCTGCTCTGATTTCCTTGTAGACCCCCACTCTGGTGGGGTTTGACTCTCCCTTTCTCCCTCGGAAGGATGCTGCCTTCCCATCCCAAGCCTTGGAAGAGAACCACCCTCTCTTTGCTCTCCTCTCCCTCCCTCTCCAGTCTCTACCCATACCCAGCTCCCACACCCAGCTTATCCCGGCCAGTCCTTTGAGAGTCCACCTTTCTCAGAACCCAGAAATCTCTTCCAGCCTGTCAACCATCCACTCCCCCATCCGTGGAGTTTTGTACTGTGCTTCCAGAGTGTACACGGGCTCTGCCTGTTACCTTCTGAAATTCCCCAAGGTTTCTAGCTCAGTGGCACCCATTGTGATGAGATTTGATATTTCATTCAGCTAGGGTTTCCCCCCAAATGAACAGATCCTTAAATAAGATAAAGATGTATGTCTGCCTTATATAAATGGGGATAGTCGAGGGGGAGCACAGCGGCTCCCAAGACATCAAGGGCTCAGGCGCCCTCTGTCTTGCTCTGCCATGCGCGTGAGGCTTCTCACGCGCAGCTCTAGGTGCCTGCTTTACACTGGACACCTGAGTCTGAATTCCAGCCGCAAGAAGCAGGAATGAAGCAGTGCAGGGAGGAAGCTCTCTCTTTCCTTAAGCTGTTTCTCAGAATTTGAACACAGTACTAAGGCTTACATAGCACTAACTAGAATTTAGTGATGTGGCCACACCTACTGGCAAGCCCAAATGGGAAATGTAGCTTTTCTCCTACATGGTTTTGTGCCAAGCAAAATACCTGGGCTACTTATACGAAAGAAGGAAAGCACAGATATTGGGGAAGAACCCCCAAAGTCTGCCAAAGCACCTCTCATTTCCTTCCCCCTTGGACTGGATCCATTTCTCCAGCCCAATCCCACACCTCCTGGATCCATTTTTCCATGGATCTTAAGGACCAGGGCACAGTCTCCTTGGCGGTGACCAGCCCTCTTTCCCAGCCCCCCAGGAAAATTCCATCTGTACTAATATGATACAGCTTCCCAGGGACTTGTCCTCTGACTTATCTAGTACTCATGAATCCATGTTTACAGACAGGCTTTCCATTAGTCTACAATCCACCCCTCACACTTGGAAGCAAAAACTAAATGTTCTCTGCCCACAATCAACAATACTTAAAATTTCCTTAGGAGGGGAGATCTCACAGCCCTGCCCTGTGCAGTGGAAACAGGTATGATGAGGCTGACACGGCCCGGCGGAAGCCCTCAGGTGGCTGAAACACCAAGAACACTGCTCTCCACGGTCATCTCAACTGGCAGTTGCTTTCCATGAGAAAGAAAATAAACCTTGATGTGTTATCTGCAATGTGGGGGTTACTTGTTACCTTTCCTGACTGATAGGAGGCTGGAGCAAGGAATGAGGTTAGAATACTGGCTTAATCCTGAATTTGCAAAACCTCACACTTGCTGCTTGGAGTGTGTGTCCCAGCTAGATCATAGTAAACGGTTGCCTGGAAATGATTTTACTTGACCTTGGAAATATTTTTCTTAGCATTATATTGATGGCATTGAGAACACTGATAGATACTATGAGGGCACTGAAGTATCCTTCTGTATACTATTCCTTGAAACCACTATTCATTTAAAAATAATAATGTAATAATTAAACACATTTCATTTTAAATGAAAGAATTAAAGATTAATTAATAAACTCAAGGACTCGGGTGTTTACCAGTTTCTTAAGGACCAACTCTTATTGAAGCTTAATTAAGAAGCTCAGCTGCGATGCTATTAAACAGGTTGACGGAGCCCCAGTTGATTCAGGACTGCGTAGAGACACAGCCTTTATTAGTCTTCTCCGCTTCTATGAAAGCAAAGTAGGTTTGTGTTCCACTTGGGGACTAATCCATTTGTCACTGCGAAATCTCTGAGGACAGGGATGTCCATTTCAAACCTAATTTGCAGCTGCCTTTTCATCTTAGTGGTTTGGGAATGGAATTTATTTGCTTCGACCCTGGTATATTTTGGTTCCCCCATGCAACTATCGAGTGCCGGCAGTGAAATTTCAGTAGAGCATTAGCAATTTGTTTTCTCCAATACCAGTTCCATCTGTCCCAGGCCCATAAAGAAACGTCACTTTGTAGTGGTTTTATGCAAAAACATCCAGGCTTAGTTCTGTGATGATGATTTCAAGGAGAAAGAAAACTGGAGGAGAGAAGGAAACAGAAGAGAGAGAAACAAGGAGAAGGGAGTGACGGAGGAGGGAGGGAGGGAGAGGCAAGGAAGAGGGAGGTGGGGCAGAGATGGGGTCCTGGGGAAAGCAGAGAGGACTGAAGGGGAGGGCGGGCAGGGAGCAGTGTGGAGGGATGCGGGTGGGGACCACTCGCTGCTCTGAGTATCTCTGGGTCTTGCTGTGAGAAGACAAATGAGACGTGGTGTGACGGATGCTGTGGAAAGGGTCCAACGCTCCTTGCAAAATGTTAGTTACTTCTGCTCAAGCTGGGGGAGGGGAAGCCATTCAGGGAGCAGAGGAAGGATTTTCAAAGGGACTCCGACTTACTCCTGGGGCACGAATGCACTTCCAAAGAGTGTGTGGGCACTGATCTTCAAACTCCATACAGCAACGTTCCCGACTGACCCACCTGCAGAGGCTCTCACCACCCACTGCTCCCATCTCCCCTTCACAACTGGTGTTGCTCATTTTAGAGTAGAGTGTTATCTTCATCCACTGAGTCTCCCCATAGTGCCTTGCTTCAGGGCTGGCAGGGGCCCCTAGGTTCAACAAGGGGGCAACTGTAACACTGGGGGCTGGGGCAAGTGTCTTTTCATTGAAGATGTCCTGGTCCCCTTCATCTGCCGCATAAGACGGGTATTTCCAATAAAATGTTGCTTTGATGTTTAATAATTGTTTATCCAAATGCATTATATCAGTCACTTGGGTGTTGCAAATTGCAATGATAAATCATATTCTAAACATAGTTAATTCATAAGTAAAGTCATTTATAGGATAAAATTTTTTGAAATACGATAAAAATTATCAGGGAGGAGGGGAAGAGATCATTCAAGGAGAAAAGGGAATGATCCATAGTTTTAATGGTTAAGAAAAATGTAATGTATCCTCTTGAAAGGAATATGGATATTAAACAACTATGCTATTTAGCTTGAATTAGATACATTTTGAAAGATGATATAACTATTTTATTGCAAAATATCAGCATGTATGCTGCTCTGTCATTTACACAACACTGTTGGTTTGTTCTTTGCATTTGACTAGTTTTTCTAGGAAAAGCTGTTTGCTAAGAACCCAAGTCTTTTGAGCCTCTTCTCTGTTCTTTTCTTCCATGACTAGAACTGATTTTCTCTGTGGGGCTAATTTTTTACTCCATTTGCATTTGTATCAGTTCATGAGAATGGTGCAAAGAGGATGAGGGAGAAGCACAGGCCTTTCTGGCATCCAGAGCCCAAACAGCGAGTGAATAGGCCTCGCTCAGCATCCCAGGGCCTGGCCCATCCACTGGCTCCACTATAGGAAATTGGTTCAGGGTTCCATGCCTCACAAAGCTGCCCATTGCTGCCTGTCTTGGAGGGTGGCGGATACAAGACCTGCCCACTGAATATTTCCTGTCTCTTCCCAGGTTCTTCCCCTTGGAAGCTGTGTGCCTGACACTGGCTGTGACACGTGGGAGGAAGTGGTAGTGTCCCTCTTGGGCAAAGATTTTAAGCCATGCCTCCTTCCGCCTGCTACTAGAAGGAAGTGACACGATGGAATCTGTGAGCCTGGGTAAAGAGGTCCCAGCTGACCTGAGGTGACAATGCAGCCTTCATGAGAAGGAACTATTTATTTTCAGCCACTGAAATTTTGGTCTTGTTTGTTACTGCAGTGAGGAGGGCATGGCAACCCACTCCAGTACTCTTGCCTGGAGAATCCAATGGGCAGAGCAGCCTGGTGGGCTACAGTCCTTAGGGTCGCACAAAGCTGGACAGGACTGAAGCGATTTAGCTTTAGCATTGTTCCTGCAGCGTGACTTCACCTATCCTGTAGTGAGGGTCGTTTGCAAACAGCCGAAACTTCAAATGTCGAATCTGTGAAATGCAAAGCAATTTATATTCAGATCATTGTTGTAACCATTTCTTTTCCATCTACAAAGCTTGCAGCCTTTCATCAAGAGGAATTTTTGCATCTGCCTTCTTGGAATAAATTCCACACACAGATATATTTGCATTCTCTCCTCTGATTTGCCTTCAGAAAGGACCCAGGAATTCACCACGGTGATAGTTAATTTTACATATCAAACCAACTGGGTCATGGGGTGTCCTTATATTTGATTAAATATTATTTCTGGGTGTGTTCTTGAGGGAGTGTCCAGATGAGATTTGCATTTAAATGGGTGAGGCGAGTAAGGCAGATTGCTTTCCTAACGTGGATGGGCATCTTCTAATCCACTGAGGGCCTGAATAGAGCAAAGAGGCGGAGGAAGGAAGGCTCCGCTCTTTGTGCCTGATTGCCTGAGTGGAGACGTACATCTCCTCTCCCCCCTGGAGGAGGGCTTAACCGTTGACTCCCCTGGTTCTCGGCCTTTTAGACTCAAACTAGAACTATGTCTCCGGCTTTCCTGGATCTTCAGCTTGCAGATGGCAAATCAGGGCACTGCTCAGCCTCCATAATCATGCAAGCCAATTCCTTACAATAAATTTTATAAACACACACACACATACACGCACATCTCCTGTTGGTTGTTTCTCCAGAGAGGCCCAACTAATGTAACTACCTTGTCAGTTTTGCCACTTCCCATAGATTCTTAAGCATCGGTTCTGTGATTCTTTCTTTACTCCTGCCTCCTGCGACCTTTGTGACATTTTTTCCAAAAATTCCATTTCCTACTCTGACCTAGGGTCAGAGGCTCCCAGGAGGCCTGGTATCCATCAACATTTGCTATCAAATAAGAAAGTAAATATGAAGTTCTTTCTAACAGAAACACCATGTGCAGCTCAATGGAGACCAGGGAAAGTGATTTATTATCCCAGAAAACTCAGGGAAACTGATTAGTGAGTCAAAAGGCACAACCCTCGCTGTTCCACTAAAGCCCGGGCAGACGCAGACACCATGCTGCGTGCGCCGGGCCACTTGACAAATGGCCTGCTTGGACACTGGCGCGAACCTTTGCTCCTTTAAGTGAACCGAGCAGCACATTCACTCATTTTTTTAAACCTCCATTTAGACAATGATTTTCTTGATCAATGGTGGAAAAGCAACCAAAATTCTCACTTTGTAACTAGAAAGAGCTTTTGCCCTCCAGGTACATAAATGTTTCCCCACCTATCTGAGGTCTTGGCACATCCAGCAGTCAGGCATTCCTCAAAGTTGAAGGAAACCAGAGCACCCCACCCAGCATCAAAGTCTTGGATGACGTTAGCCTCGCCTCATCGTTAAGTCACACATCATCACATTCTGATGACTCTGGGTTTAATTTGTTTCTTTTCAGTCTCTTCACTGTTGGGCTCATTAAAGCTATCTTAAGTCACTTGTATGTCACCTTATAGAAACAGAGGACACTTTCCAAAGGAATGACAGGAGAGAATTGATAACTTGAGGGTTCTTCTTGCAGAACCAGCTGAATCTAAGACTGAGCAGTTAGTAACCAGCTCTCTAGGATGACATTAGAGATCCTGTAGAGCCCATTGCTGTGTATTTGCAATCCTATGGATCACTGCTTCTGGGCTGGGACACTGGGTGTCATATAACCGGGAGATTGCACCAGTCAGGACCCTTGACTGCATGCAACAGAAAACTGGAGTTAAATAACTTTAAAGTAAAGGAATTTGCAACATCAGATAACTAAAAAATACAAGGAGTAGTTTGTTAGTTTAAGGCACAGTTGGGTCTGGACCCTCAAATGATGTCATCAGGTCCTGACTAACGTCTCCCTTTCTCTTACTTGCTCTTTCCCCTCTCAAGTCCTTTCTTAGAAACTTTCTGTCATGACTGCAGGACAGACTAAGTCCAGTGGAGAAAGAGTCCCTGCCTCAGCCCCAGAAACCATGGCAACACTCTCATTGCATCTCATTGGTCCTGGTGAGGTCCAGAGCAGCCTACCCTCAAATACATTTCAATGGTATATTGACTGTTTGAATATGAAGTTACTTGAGAAATAGCTAGTGGAAAAAAATAACCTAAAAAACACTGGACCACTCTCCCCCCCCCAACCTTTCCCTCAAAATTAGGAAATAAATCTCCCATGTGAAGGCATTCTCCCTATACCAGGAGGAAAGATAGCATCCTTATCAACAGAGTCAAGGAATTCATGGCTAAGAAAGCTGCATAAACTAACTCTGTTACTTCTTCATTAGTCTGCTACCCCAAGCACCAGCCCCTTCCTTAAATCTTCACAAATAATTGTTTCTTTGTATAAAAATGATTTACAAACAGCCTGCTTTGGTCAATTCAGGGACACCATTCGTCTGAGACCTCCGCATGTAGGAATTAAATTGGTTTTTTCTTCTCCAGCTAATCTATCTTGTGTCCATTTAATTATTAGACCAGCCACAAGCACTCATGGTGGGGTGGAGATAGTCCTCTCTCTCCGACAGTCCTGAGTTGTTACCTGCCCCTCCCTAAACCACTCAGAACTGTCGGAAAAGGAAAGCCCTGATGTCTTAGTCCACCGGACATGAAGGGCCTGTCAAGCCATTTGAGTGATGCTTTTCTAGAGGAGTTGAGGTTTGGATAGTGGGAGGTGGTGCAATGGATTCTGGATTGCCAAAAAAAAAAAATACTATACATTACAAAAATCATATTCATTAAAGAGACTGATAAACCGAACTGGGATATACAGAAACAAAGTTTCCCTATCCTGTCTGAAGGGAAACCCATGAACTAATTCACCGGGGCTGACTACTCATAATAGGTACCTGTGACCTTGGAAAGAGAAATCTCCTAGAGTTGGGACGCAGAGAAAGAAATCTGGTCCATAAAAAGGAATAAAATGTCCTAAGGTGGAGTAGTCACCAAGATGGCAAGGTACTAGGGAATAGAGGCAACCAGCAGAACAGACGGAGATGTGTAGACAGGGATCACCAATATAAATGACAACACAGCAATAGTGGAAACCACCCTGGATCTAGGCCTTGCTGCATGCTGCTACCGCAATGGCTCTGCATGCATTAACACATTCACGGCTCACTACGGTTTTATGATGATTATATTGTCTTTACTTCCATTTTACAGGTAAGACAATGGGAACGCTGAGGGTGGAAGTAAATTGCCTGGGGTCACAGAGCAGCCTACCCTCAAATACATTTCAATGGTATATTGACTGTTTGAATATGAAGTTACTTGAGAAATAGCTAGTGGAAAAAAATAACCTAAAAAACACTGGACCACTCTCCCCCCCCCAACCTTTCCCTCAAAATTAGGAAATAAATCTCCCATGTGAAGGCATTCTCCCTATACCAGGAGGAAAGATAGCATCCTTATCAACAGAGTCAAGGAATTCATGGCTAAGAAAGCTGCATAAACTAACTCTGTTACTTCTTCATTAGTCTGCTACCCCAAGCACCAGCCCCTTCCTTAAATCTTCACAAATAATTGTTTCTTTGTATAAAAATGATTTACAAACAGCCTGCTTTGGTCAATTCAGGGACACCATTCGTCTGAGACCTCCGCATGTAGGAATTAAATTGGTTTTTTCTTCTCCAGCTAATCTATCTTGTGTCCATTTAATTATTAGACCAGCCACAAGCACTCATGGTGGGGTGGAGATAGTCCTCTCTCTCCGACAGTCCTGAGTTGTTACCTGCCCCTCCCTAAACCACTCAGAACTGTCGGAAAAGGAAAGCCCTGATGTCTTAGTCCACCGGACATGAAGGGCCTGTCAAGCCATTTGAGTGATGCTTTTCTAGAGGAGTTGAGGTTTGGATAGTGGGAGGTGGTGCAATGGATTCTGGATTGCCAAAAAAAAAAAATACTATACATTACAAAAATCATATTCATTAAAGAGACTGATAAACCGAACTGGGATATACAGAAACAAAGTTTCCCTATCCTGTCTGAAGGGAAACCCATGAACTAATTCACCGGGGCTGACTACTCATAATAGGTACCTGTGACCTTGGAAAGAGAAATCTCCTAGAGTTGGGACGCAGAGAAAGAAATCTGGTCCATAAAAAGGAATAAAATGTCCTAAGGTGGAGTAGTCACCAAGATGGCAAGGTACTAGGGAATAGAGGCAACCAGCAGAACAGACGGAGATGTGTAGACAGGGATCACCAATATAAATGACAACACAGCAATAGTGGAAACCACCCTGGATCTAGGCCTTGCTGCATGCTGCTACCGCAATGGCTCTGCATGCATTAACACATTCACGGCTCACTACGGTTTTATGATGATTATATTGTCTTTACTTCCATTTTACAGGTAAGACAATGGGAACGCTGAGGGTGGAAGTAAATTGCCTGGGGTCACAGTAGTGGTGGGGACGCTGAGATTTGAACCCAGGCAGTCTGTTCCAAAGTTCACTCATCCAGAAGAGGAAATCTTTTCCACTGGGTGAGGAAAACACCCCAAACCAGAGAACCGAAATGGTGCTGCTGGAAGGGAATGCTGAAACTTACTACATCCACGTCCTCTTCATCAGAGACGGACCTGGATATTCTGGCCTCTCTGCCACATGCGGAGTTGGGAAGAATGCCTCCCTTTAGTAGTGAGCAACAGAGAAGGTAAACCCAACTTGTTTCAGCAAGAAAGGAATTTGTTGGCTCCTAAAACAAAACATTTAAGTATTGTGCTGGTTTTAGGCATGGCTCTATTCTGAACTCAGTTCAAAGAGATTCACTTTTCTCTGGTGCCTTGGAGCAATCTCCAGTTGTATTCACTTCATTCCCAGGTTCCAGGTGGCAAGCTGGCTGTGGCAAGCCAGCCTCATCTTCCAAGTGTAACCCAGCAAGAGAGAGCAGGGGAGCTTCCAGGCAAGTCCTGAGACTCACCCTGCTTGGGTCACCTTAGGTCCTGTGCTCACCCCTGGTGAGTCACTGTTGCTGGGCACACCACATGTACATTGGCTTCACTATAGAAAGCTACCTGCTGATTGGCTCAGGTTTAGAAATGCTACCTGCTGATTGGCTCAGGTTTAGAAATGCTACCTGCTGATTGGCTTAGGCTTAGAAATGCTACCTGCTGATTGGCTTAGGCTTAGAAATGCTACCTGCTGATTGCCTCAGTTTTGTATCTTGGGCTTGCCTTCTGACTCCCAGATCTCATGGATTGAAGGTGGGGAGCAAAGATTTTCCAAATGAAAATGGGAGAGAGGTTAAAAATGTTCTATTATCAGAATAAAGTGATAGAGGTGCAGGGGTTAAAAACAACTCTTCACAATACCCAGGCTACTATGCGAGAAAAGTTCGGTTTTTCTCTTATATAAATTGGAAGCAAGCAAAACACGTGTAACCCACGGTGACCTCCTCAGAGTGTCATCTGTGTCTTTCAGATTCATCTGTTTGTCTTTGGAAAATGCATTTGAAATCACTGACCTATGGTTTATGGGGTCTGTTGATTCACTGGATGGAGGAGCTCTCCAGCCACTGCTAATGAGTTCACGTGTTGCCAAGGTCAAGCCACACGTTTATTTGCCTTAAAAGAAGGGACTATTCCTTCTGCCCCATTCTTGGGGGCAGACCAGTGTGCAGAACAATCCTTCAATAAGAGCCATATTTTCCACAATACCTCTGTAGAAGAAGGAATTGAGACAATGACCTAGATGTGTATTTCTTTCCCGTATAAAATGCACATATGAGACCTATCTCACTATGTCCGTTGTGATGAACTGTGGTCCCTTTCGAGAATTTAAGATTTTATTGGGGCCCCTTCAAGGATGAAGAATATGTCTTCCATGTCAATATAGTGCCTGGCTCCACACTGGGTTCAGTGGCTAAGTAGTATCCATCTAATTGTGATTCCATGGACTGCAATATACCAGGCTTCCCTGCCCTTCACTATCTCCTAAAGTTTGCTCAAATTCATGTCTGTTGAGTCAGTGATGTTATCTAACCATCTCATCCTCTGCTGCCCCCTTCGCCTTTTGTTTTCAATCTTTCCCAGCATCAGCATCTTTTTCAGTGAGTCAGCAAGCTCCTTTGCCATGACAAGGCTGTAATCCATGAAGGGGATATTGGTATATGTTGTTATTCAGTCGCTAAGTTGTGTCTGACTCACTGTGACCCCATGGACTGCAGCACATGACTTGATGGTTGAAAATATGTATTCCAATGTAGGGGTTGGCTACCACAGGAAACAGCCACACCCTCAGCCCTTTTCCTAGTCAGATGGTCCAACATGCAAGGGGTGTGAACACATTGGGGGAAAGAACAGGAAGGGCATCTCTTGTCTTGGGTACCCCTAAAACCTGCCTACCTGCCATCCTTGGCATGTCCCTTGGGCAGCTGTATCGGTCAGGAATCTTTGTCTCATCCCATAGACATAGACTCTAGCTAAATTAAGTGAGAAAAAAGAATAAGTTTCTGAAAGAACACAAGTTAGCTCAAAAAATGAAAAACCAGCCTTAGGAAAGGCAAAACCTGATTTTTCCTTGAGATTCCACAAAGAGGAAATAAAGCAGTTTTTTAAGGACACCACAGTGGGGTCCAGGCATTCCTGGGCTGCATTTTATTTCTCCCTAGATTCAAATATGAGCAGGAGGGGGGAGGGGGAGATTAATCTAGCTTGGATCTCATGCCTACCCTGGACAAGGTGGAGACAGGAAGCCCATCTGGATCGAATAGTCACACCAAGAATTCACCTGATGGGGAAGAGTTATCCTTCAGAGGAAAATCCAGGTGTTTATCAAAAGAGGTGGCCCATTCGCAGGCATGCAAAGCATCTGGGAGGGAAACAATTGCCTCCTGTCCCCAAGTCCCCATCTTTACAATTTCCAGTTGTAATCTAGAGACCTGAGAAACAGTCTTAGACAAATGCCCAGTGACCAATACCTCATAATGTTCACTGCAGCTTTGTCTGTGATAGTGAAAAACATGGTGGCCTCTAGAATATCTGTGGGCTGAGACAATCTAATGGTTACAGAGGTTAAAATAAACTAGTTTTTTTCTAATTTAAAAAAACTAGAAAAGTGGATAATAACAATCCAAGATGATGTTGTATAAAACTAAGCAACTTACAGAATGATGCACACAGTAAAATGTCATTAATGTAAATATTCAAAATATGCCAGGTAACATATATATTTGGGGGAAGTATAAACAAGTTCACTAAAACTATAACATTAGTAAACGTGGTAAGAAAACAGTTCCCTGGCAGTCCAGTGGTTAAGACTTCACCCTCCATTGCAGAGGGTGTGGGTTCGATCACTGGTCAGGGAGCTAGGATCCCACGTGCCTGGCAACCAAAACATAAAACAGAAGCAATATTGTAGCAAACTCAATAAAACTTAAAATGGTCCACATAAAAATATCTTTAAAAAGCAGCTATAAGAAGGGTTACTTCTTGGGGAGTGGGAAGGAAATACATGGGAGAGGAGTGTGCGGAAGGTTGAAAACCACGTCTGAAGTCAAATCTCATGATAGAGTGCTGAAGACCCAGAAACTTGTGGCCTAGCACTTTTCTGGGACATAAGGCAGTTCTATTTCCAGTCTTTTTAAGGAATCTCCACACTGTTCTCCATAGTGGCTGCACTAGTTTGCATTCCCACCAAGTGTAAGAGGATTCCCTTTTCTCCACGCCCTCTCCAGCATTTATTGCTTGTAGACTTTTGGATTGCAGCCATTCTGACTGGTGTGAAATGGTATCTCATTGTGGTCTTGATTTGCATTTCTCTGATAACGAGTGATGTTGAGCATCTTTTCATGTGTTTGTTAGCCATCTGTATGTCTTCTTTGGAGAAAAGTCTGTTTAGTTCTTTGGCCCATTTTTTGATTGGGTCGTTTATTTTTCCACTGCTGGGCATACACACCGAGAAACTGAAAGAGACACGTGTACCCCAATGTTCATCGCAGCACTGTTTATAATAGCCAGGACATGGAAGCAACCTAGATGTTTATCAGCAGATGAATGGAAAAGAAAGCTGTGGTACATATACACAATGGAGTATTACTCAGCCATTAAAAAGAATACATTTGAATCAGTTCTAATGAGGTAGATGAAACTGGAGCCGATTATACAAAGTGAAGTAAGCCAGAAAGAAAAACACCAATACAATATACTAACACATATATATGCTATTTAGAAAGATGGTAATGATAACCCTGTATCTGAGATAGTAAAAGAGAGACAGATGTATAGAACAGACTTTTGGACTCTGTGGGAGAGGGAGAGGGTGGGATGATTTGGGAGAATGGCATTGAAACATGTATACTATCATGTAAGAAACGAATCACCAGTCTAGGTTCGATACAGGATGCTTGGGGCTGGTGCACTGGGATGACCCAGAGAGATACGGGGAGAGAGGTGGGAGGGGGGTTCAGGATTGGGAACTCATGTACACCCGTGGTGGATTCATGTCAATGTATGGCCAAACCAATTCGGTATTGTAAAGTAAAATAAAAAATAATAATAATAAAATAAAACACTTCCTTAGGGAAAAACCAAGCTGCAAGTGTACATCCCCACCCCCCACCAGGGTCTTGCCGGCTCTGCCCTGAAATGGTCTCTGTCCCCAAGAGTCTGCACGCCTTCTTGGACAACCTCAGAGACTTGAGCGCTCTCACTGGTCCACTTAATGGCAGCTCACCCCTGCTCCACCTCTCACGATCCCCTTTGAATTTTGTGGTGTTGTCGGGGAGTGAGGATGCCCCCGTCCCCACAGCGCTTTTGATCATCAATCAGGATTCAGGAAGGAGCTGCAGGCGTGCCCACAGGGCCCTGGACACTGTCCAGCTGCACACAGCCAGGAGATCGATGGTCAGGTCAGCTCGGTGCTGGGATCCACGTGGGCCCTCAGCTCTGGGCAGGAGTAGGCAGATGGGGAGAGGGGAGGTCTGACATTCACGGGCTCCCCTGCCCTGCCTCCATCTCCAAGCCTGGACTGGCAGAATCCTAAATCCTCCTCACTGAGACTGACCAGGGCGCATCTCCACCCCTGCTTCCCCCCATCTGCTCATCCTGGAAGTTCATCAGATTTCCTCCACTGTGGCTTTCTACCCGGCTTCTCTGGCGGCTCAGCTGGTAAAGAATCTGCCTGCAATGCGGGGGACCTGGGTTTGATCCCTGGGTTAGGAAGATCCCCTGGAGAAGGGAAAGGCTACCCATTCCAGTATTTTGGCCTGGAGAATTCCACGGACTGCACAGTTCCTGGGGTCGCCAGTCCCCTTCACCTTGGCAGAGTGGCCAGTGGGGCTCAGTCTGCCTATACTGTAGTGGGGTTTTCTTGGAAGGCAGTGTGAGCTGGTAAAGAATCCGCCTGCAATGCGGGGGACCTGGGTTTGATCCCTGGGTTAGGAAGATCCCCTGGAGAAAGGAAAGGCTACCCATTCCAGTATTTTGGCCTGGAGAATTCCACGGACTGCACAGTTCCTGGGGTCGCCAGTCCCCTTCGCCTTGGCAGAGTGGCCGGTGGGGCTCTGTCTGCCTATACTGTAGTGGGGTTTTCTTGGAAGGCAGTGTGGGTCTATCTCTGGGGGTGAAACAGAGGGCATAGGGGGAGCTGGGAGGGGAGAAAGCCTCACACTAGATGCTGCACAAGCTTCCATCCTCCTGGTTTAACTGAGGGCTTAACAAATCTATGCTGGGGATGGGAGAGGGTGGGTGTGAGGCAGAAGGAGAATTGCTTCATCTCAGTGTCGCCTCCTGTCACTGGGTATTCTTGCTTGTGTTGAGGTGGACCTAAGAGATTCTGAAGAATTAAAGTATAGAGTGTCCATTAATAACCAGAAGCTCCCTCTCTACTTAACAGAACACAGATAATCACCCCCAGGCAGAAGTGGAAGATCAAGGGAATTAAAGATTTACACAGACCCCGAGTCAATAAGAAAAACCCTAGTGAAAATCCAAGTGCCCGTCGTTGTGTGAGGAATATTTCCTCGGAGCGCTGCTCCCTGGTTCTAGATGAATCTGAAGTAGGAAAACGTATCTACTAAAATGTGTCTGAACATCAGTAGTCAAAGACCTCATTAACAAAGACCTAAGGAATCAGATTCATTGTCCCCTCTAACAGAAGCAATGATTAGTTCAGCTCAACCACATCCATCTTTCTGCTCTGCCTTTCTCACCATATCGGCTTGCCTCGTAAGCCTGTCTCCTCACGTTCACATGGTGGGGTTTGGATTCCAGCGGCGCTGGAACCAGGGCCCGGCTGTCCTCAACCATTTTCAAAGCCAGGAAACAGAATTTCTTCTTGTGCATTCATTTTATGAAAGATGAATGTTTTTCCTAGTCGCTTAGTCGTGTCTGACTCTTTGCGACCCCATGGACTGTAGCCTACCAGGCTCCTCTGTCCATGGGATTTTCCAGGCAATAGTCCTGGAGTGGATTGCCATTTCCTTCTCTAGAGGATCTTCCCAACCCAGGGATTGAACCTGGGTCTCCCGCGTTGTAGACAGACGCTTTACTGTCTGAGCCACCAGGGAAGTCCAGAAGATTCTCTAGACCCCAGAATAAATTTACTCGTCTGTTGCATAGGTCAGACTTGGATTCATTCCACAGCCGCTCCTGGTTTCAGGAGAAGCTGGGCACGATGTTTCTGGCATTTTCATGCTCTACAGTGGGAGGAGTGCCGTGCTCCTCCTGAGAGGGAAATCAGGTTGGTGACCCTTAGCTCCCGTCCTTGCAAGAATGTCTCTTCCTGGGGGCTATATGGACATTTAGGCAGGATGATTCTTTCTCCTGAGGGCTGTCATATCATTGCAGGTCATACAGTAGCATCCCTGGCTCCACCAAAGGACATCAAGCATCAGTTATTAAGACTCCCCAAATCTCCCCTGCTGCTGCTGCTGAGTCGCTTCAGTCGTGTCAGACTCTGTGCGACCCTATAGACGGCAGCCTAGGTGTTTTCAAATGCTCTCTAATGAGTGATGCCACCCCCAGTCTGCACCAAGGATTCTGAAAATGAGTGAACTGTCTATAAGATTCAGCATAATGATTGGTCTGGGTTGAGAGCAGGGCCCACCCCGATCCTAGCTCAGTTTCTAGTCTATTTCACAAGTTGAATTTTTATCAAGTGTTTTCTTTGGTGAAAATGTTTATATCTAGAAATAGTTGAGAATGACTATTTGATTCTACGTTGGAGTTATGGGCATTCAGAAGTGCCTTTTTCAGTGTAAGAAGATCTGGTCAACATGGTTATTTTACTCAGCAAATATTCTGACCAAATTTTTATAGCTGATAGGATAAATTGTGGCTGGTTAATAACCTATGTTTTCTTCTATTTCTCACTTTTAGGGGGCTTCTGTCTCCAGGATCAATGCCTCATTCACACCAGAAATGAGTCTTAGAAACTCTTGAGTGTGCTCACCTCAAAGTCATAGAAAATTAAAACATTTCAGGCAAAGAAATCCTGCCAAATTGTTTCTTTTTGATTTCAGTTTTTCCTCCCTCTAAAAATAGACGGCAGCCTAGGTGTTTTCAAATGCTCTCTAATGAGTGATGCCACCCCCAGTCTGCACCAAGGATTCTGAAAATGAGTGAACTGTCTATAAGATTCAGCATAATGATTGGTCTGGGTTGAGAGCAGGGCCCACCCCGATCCTAGCTCAGTTTCTAGTCTATTTCACAAGTTGAATTTTTATCAAGTGTTTTCTTTGGTGAAAATGTTTATATCTAGAAATAGTTGAGAATGACTATTTGATTCTACATTGGAGTTATGGGCATTCAGAAGTGCCTTTTTCAGTGTAAGAAGATCTGGTCAACATGGTTATTTTACTCAGCAAATATTCTGACCAAATTTTTATAGCTGATAGGATAAATTGTGGCTGGTTAATAACCTATGTTTTCTTCTATTTCTCACTTTTAGGGGGCTTCTGTCTCCAGGATCAATGCCTCATTCACACCAGAAATGAGTCTTAGAAACTCTTGAGTGTGCTCACCTCAAAGTCATAGAAAATTAAAACATTTCAGGCAAAGAAAACCTATGTTTTCTTCTATTTCTCACTTTTAGGGGGCTTCTGTCTCCAGGATCAATGCCTCATTCACACCAGAAATGAGTCTTAGAAACTCTTGAGTGTGCTCACCTCAAAGTCATAGAAAATTAAAACATTTCAGGCAAAGAAATCCTGCCAAATTGTTTCTTTTTGATTTCAGTTTTTCCTCCCTCTAAAGCACAAATTTACAGCATATTGCAGAGAAGGGGAGAATTCAGGGTGCACTTTTCTTTTCCCTCTTTAGAATGGAAAAAAAAATAAAACTTGGCTAGAGTTGAGTGCCTTTTAATCCCCAATAGAAATCTGACATTCTCATTTTGCTTTTTCACCCTGTCTAATCTTCACACAGCCCAAGGTGGGGGTGCGTCCATCTAGTACTCTACAACAATCCTACTCAGTAATAACAAAGGCCTGCCTGAGGGCTCCAGTGGAGACTGAAATGTCCCAAGCCCATCTCTTTTCTAAGGCGATGAAAAGCTGATCTGGGCATGGCCCCAAGCATGACTTCTCAGATTCCAAGTGGCATTGTCCCTGGCCCCTTGCCCTGTCCAGGGTGGGGGGTGGGTATTAGTTGAGGGTGGGCTCCATCAAGTAAGCAAGAGAGGTTACCAGGCACCAGGCTTAGGGGGGCGCTCAAGATCCCTGGAGCACTTCCTGACTGGGGCTGCCTTTTGGTTCTGGCAAAGATCAAGGCTCCATAGAGACGGAGAAACAGACAAAATGACTCATCTTGGCTCAGAGCCCAGAAAATGTATGCTAATGCTTTCATGCAGACAAAAATAAGATTATAGAGAGATTGAGTGCAAAAGTGCCCAACCTCAAATGATACTTATCTTCACTCCATTAACAGGGAGAACCAATAATCTGAGGCGATTCAAAGAGTCGAAGAGAAAACCATCACATTGGTGAAGTTAGTTATTAAGTCAGTTTTTTCCTCCCTACCCTCTTGCTCCTCTGGATAGACATTGCTAGAGTTCACCAATATCCCTCACCTTCCACTTCTTCCAGATCCACAGGAGGACCAGACTTCCCTACCTGCTATAGTCTCACAGACATGTGACCACTCCTGGCTGTGAAATCTGAGAAACTGACAGGTGCCAAGTCTAAGCAGATGCGTGTAGGAGCTGGAAGGTGATGTGCTATGCTCCCTTCCCACGCCGTGGCGGTCAGGGTGGGTCTGTATTGAGATGGTGCAGCCTCCCTCAGACTGGATCACTCAATGACCACAATGAACAGAGCCCCCCCAAACAACCCATGTTTGGACATAAAATGTGAGAAAACTGCTGTTATGTTAAGCCACGGATATTTCTATCTTGTACATTACTGAAATCCTGATTAATATACCCAATATCTTCCACCAGAATGTCGTATAGATGGACACATTAAAAGCTCACGACTTTTTTCTCTAAATGCGCATGCAAAAGATTATTGGTGTTCAAATTCCTCTGGGCAAAAAAACCCAAAACAAAACAAAAATTAGAAGTGTTGTAGATGAGATAGAGACTGTCTTCAGCAAGTCAGAACTACTGCCCCAATATTGAATCTAATGAAAGGGAAAGAAGCATTTAAAAGTGCTGACATTAGGGATGGACAGTTTAACAGTTATATCAAAGGAGATCTAAATTTAGGGGAGATCTAAATTTAGGCATAGAAAGAATCTAGTGACAGTTAGGAATGAACCACTGGGACTTGGGAGCTGTGCCATTTGGGGTTATTTGAGTTACATAATTGTTAACTATATTATAAGTAAGACTGGCTAGGACCTGGGACCTTTAGTTGCAGTGTTTGCAGCTGGACAAACATCTCTTCGAGCAACAAAATATAAATAAATCATAAAGAAGAAAAACTAAATGCGTGAATCCGCAGTTGGAGCAAATTATGGACAATAAGATATCAAAAGGTCAGAAAACCCAACCACCACTTCTGAAGAGCCAAGAACAAAAAACACGATGTCAGAAGCAAAAGCAGGGACTATGCATGCCCCTGCACTCAACACCACCAGAGGGGTTGGCAAACCACCTAAGCCACCCCTCCCGCCTGACTCTTGGGCACACCCCTACCTCACCCCATATAAGGAACCAGCTTGTTGCCCAGCCCCAACCCTCCACGTGGAGGAGCGACCAAGGAAGCCTGTTACTTGGTTTCCCTCCCCGCCCCCCGCTGCCCCTGACTGCAGCAGTGTGTGTTAGTCGCTCAGTTGTGCCCGACTCTTTGCAACCCCATGGATGGCAACCCACCAGGCTCCTCTGTCCATAAGATTTTCCAGGCAAGGATACTGGAGTGGGTTGCCATTTCAGGCTCCAATAAACCCTTGCCTGAAGTTCTTGTCTGACATCTGATCAATTTCTATTGATTGGGGAAGGCCAAGAACCCCAGTCAGTAGCATGAGTAATATTACATCTTAAATATATTTAAAAAGAGGAGGAAAAAACAGAGGAAATATATTCTTCTCAAGAGGTGGGTCAACATGTCTTCAACACAAGAACAAAAATCAAAAGAGAACCAACGGTTTTTGTTCGAGCAGAGAGTGCGATATGGAAGAGGGTTGGTGAGCTGCAAGTGTGAGACACCAAAAATGGCTTCATTTCTTTAAAAAAGCAAAACCAAAAAACTTGGCTAAATGTAATAGACAACTGTTGATTCTGACCCCACCATGCACACTTACACTATTTTTAGTAACAAAATATCCCACGAATATTTTCCAGGAGACCACTGCCTATCCTGCAGTTGCAAGCCAAGAAAAATGAAAACATATGTCCACACAAAGATGTGCATATGAATGTTCACGGCATCATTATTTATGGAAGCCAAGAAGCAGAAACAATCCAAATATCCATTCAACTG
>SJYC01019885.1:0-12617 GCA_006408675.1 Madoqua kirkii
ACAGATTAAGTATGGACTGAGCAATTCCATGATAGGGAAATGTCTCCTAAATCAGAGAAACTGCAGTATACATATATAAAATGTGTGTGACACATTCTTTAAACTGAAAGCTGTTTTTTCTTTTATTTC
This sequence comes from Madoqua kirkii, assembly GCA_006408675.1. NCBI lineage: Eukaryota > Metazoa > Chordata > Mammalia > Artiodactyla > Bovidae > Madoqua > Madoqua kirkii. The sequence continues at coordinate 130 of SJYC01019885.1, forward strand.
CAAAAAAGACAATAGCATCATGAAGCAGGGCTATGTAGAGCATATAAGGAGGAGATAGGAAACAGCAATGTGATCTGAAAATCTCTTTATATTCATCATAATGAGAGAAGAGTTTCATGCTTTTTATAATCTATGTCATTGTAATATAATATACCGCATTGTTCTGGAGAGCAATTCAATGCAGCCAAATAGCACTTAAAAAAAAATTCAGGTGTTTTCTTGTATTTTCATGCAGCTTATAGAAGACAGGCTTAGCCAATAAGGAAAAGAGGAAAGAGAAAAAAATGAATGAAGGAAAGGTCAAAAGGGTTGGAAAATGTTAAATTCAAATATCTATAGATATGGAGCAATGCATGAGTGTTTTGGGTAAGGTTGAATATGAAAGGGCTGCTTTGTATATTACCATATTGCTGAAATAAAGCAATTAACATGGTCTTCAGAGGATTTTATTTTAAAAAGTAAAATTATCATTAGGAGAGCTCCTAAAGAGATATGTAAATTAAATCACATTTAGCTGTGTGAATTATTTCATTGAAATGTATAGCTGTTACTCAGTGATAGAAATGTTTAAATCCTTAAAACAGGGACTATTATGAAGGAAAGGTCAAAAGGGTTGGAAAATGTTAAATTCAAATATCTATAGATATGGAGCAATGCATGAGTGTTTTGGGTAAGGTTGAATATGAAAGGGCTGCTTTGTATATTACCATATTGCTGAAATAAAGCAATTAACATGGTCTTCAGAGGATTTTATTTTAAAAAGTAAAATTATCATTAGGAGAGCTCCTAAAGAGATATGTAAATTAAATCACATTTAGCTGTGTGAATTATTTCATTGAAATGTATAGCTGTTACTCAGTGATAGAAATGTTTAAATCCTTAAAACAGGGACTATTACAAAAAATCCTGAAATGCAATCATATTAAAATGACAAGTGATTTTGTAAACTGAAGTTTCTTCAGTATTTATATTTTTTAATACATGTGCATACCGTCGTCCCTTATCAGGAGATATGGTGGTAGTGTTGGTGTTAGAAATTTGTTTTAAAATTATTATTTAAAAACACTTCAGGATAAACAGTTCAGTTTGTATGTATACAAGTTAGCTCAAACCTGCAGCTTAGTGATCATTAAGTTGTGGGGAAAAAAAAAAAAAAAAACAAAAACCTCCCTGGAGGTGTGTTAATTGGAACTTAGGGCACCTTATTCATAAATATACACTGTCGAGTATGATGTTTTTAGTACATGGCAATAGAGTTTTCAAAATCCATACAAGAAGGTTTATTAACTATCAGAATGAATGTAAAATTATCTTTTTATTGAGGAAATAAGTGGTGTTGAAATGAGTATTGATATCAATGGATTTCAGCCATTTGGCTTAATTTGTATATTCATACTAAAACCAAATTAGTTTCCAGTTTCGATATAGCAAGTCATATACTAAATGCCTGTATTCTTTTATGAATTACTTATCTTGATTCCAATACTGTGCTGGCCTCTGAGATGACAGAGATGAGTAAACCATATATATTGCACACAAGGAAGCCATTGTAAAATATAGCAAGTATTTGGCGGGGAAATAACACAGAATATCCAGCCTTCACTTGATAAGTGCATTTCCTCAAATAGAAACTCTTATGAAAAAGTAAGATATCATTATTAGAAGGTTACTGAATGCAAATCTGCATTGAATGACCTTCCTCATGTTCCAGAATTCAGCCTATATTTTTCTTTAAGAGTTGCAATTTAATGTCAAATAGTGGTGCTTATCTGTTCCAGCTGAAACAAGAATGGAAACATTTATGGACACTGTTAGAGATTTAGGAAGCTTCTGGATAGTTTGGGATAGGAGCCTGTGCTATTTTCAAGTCAGTGGAAGTTGTATCCACGGGACACTGGAGACTGTTGTAGCCACGTGTTCCAGGAAACAAACTCACTCAGAAGGACAATGCAGATAGTGGAGTGCAGTTTATTACACCGGCGGGCCCAAGGCAGAGTCTCCTCTTAGCCAATGACCCCGACCAGCATTTGTGAAAATCTTTTATACCCCATGTGTACATGTCTGAACCCACCATTCCAAATTCCTTGAGACTTACATAAACCAAGGAAAATACAATCCCAATAACCCCATCATTCACGTGCTTATGTTCTCATGTGCTCAAACAGTCAAACAATTAGCCAATAATCAATAGACCCGAGGTTACACTCTGATTGATACAGAAAAATTTGTGGCCTGTCTGGAGGAAGGGGTGATTAGTGTATGTTTTCTCTTAGGTGATGAGTAGCCTAGATACGATCTTCAAGGTTCCCCTGTCTGGAGGGGGTCTTATACTTCTGTTGTTGTTTTCATAGGCACTAAACACAGAGTTCAGAGTCCATTGGAAAGGTGGCCGAGCATGAACCAGCCTAAGATGGAGTCCAGGCCCTATGAATTCCTTCTTCAAGACAAGTATCCACAGTTTACCCCTGCAATACTTTCAAGATGGGATTGCCTGTAATATCTCTTCCCAATCTCCTATCTCTTTCCCCACACCAAGATGAAATCTTAACTTGCCTTCTATCCAATTATAAGAATAAAGAGTATGCGAAGAAACTAACTTTTAACAGAGCATTACCCCATTTCTAGTTGCAGGGCAGTGCATATTGAATTGTAATTCAAATGTAGGATAATAGCACAATGGGAATAGATGTATGGTTAGGTTAGAACACAGTTCCATAGAGAAGAAACCCCTAGCTCTGTCTGCAGGAGGGGAAGCCTACAGAAGGGGGTTGCATTTGAGTTTGAACTTGATCCACGAATAGGTGTAGAGTAGGCAGAAGATGGGAGAATACAGGAAAGAAAGCTTATTACAGTCAGAAGGAGCTTCACACAAAAACTATGTTGTGGCTAGAGCACAGACTGTCAGGGGAGAAATATGTTTGTGTGTTTTGGAGGAGAAGGGATAGTTTTAGCAGTAAATGCAGGTTGAAGTACCTTGTTTTGAAAGATGGTGTGTGTGGACATGATCTTCTGTCCATGGAGAGCAACATAGCATTCTGTGCTTTTTGGAGTAGAGGAGATGAATGAGAACAGAGTGGGAACATGTATTCCAGAGCAAAGATGATAAGAACTTGGATTAAGTTAAATACTTATTGAGCAATAGGTTTGCCAATATTAGAAAAAAACCCCAAACAAACAAACAAAAAAAGCAAAACAAGATGCCCAGTGTAGAATAATGATAAATATAAGGCTGCAAAAACAAATAACTTTATATGGGGTCTTAAAAATTGCAATTTGCAAGACATAGATTTGGGTAAAACCAAATGAAGGTGAAAGAGGAGAGTGAAAAAGGTGGCTTAAAATCCAACATTCAAGAAACTAATATCATGGCTTCTGGCCTCATCACTTTATGTCAAACAGAAGGGAAAATTGGAGACAGTGACAGATTTTATTTTCTTGATCTCCAAGATTCCAGTGACTGGAGATATGAAATTAAAAGACACATGCTTCTTGGAAGGAAAGGTATGACAAATTTAGCAAATTAAAAAGTAGAGACATCACTTTGCCAAAAAAGGTCCATATAGTCGAAGCTATGATTTTTCCAGTAGTCATTTACGGTTATGAGAGTTAGACCATAAAGAAGGCTGAGCACCTAAGAATTGATGCTTTTGAACTGTGGTGCTGGTGAAGACTCTTGAGAGCCCCCTGGATAGCAAGGAAATCAAACCAGTCAATCCTAAAGGAAATCAATCCTGAATATTCATTGGAAGGACTGATGCTGAAGCTGAAGCCCTAATACTTTGGTCACCTGATTCGAAGAGACAACTCTGAAAAAGACCCTGATGTTGAGAAAGATTGAAGGCAAAAAGGGAAGGGGGCGGCAGAGAATGAGATGGTTAGATAGCATCATGGACTCAGAGGACATGAAATTGAGCAAACTCTGAGAGATAGTGAAGGACAGGGAAGCCTGGCCTGCTGCAGTCCATGGGGCTGCAAAGAGTTGGATCTGACTTAAGCCTGAACAACAGCAACAAACAAAAAGAGTGCTTCAAGTCAGGATTTTATGAAAACAAAATTTACAAGGCTGTTCAAGAATTATGATTGACTCTGCTGCATTGGAGAAGGCAATGGCATCCCACTCCAGTGTTCTTGCCTGGAAAATCCCATAGACAGAGGAGCCTGATAGGCTGCAGTCCATGGGGTCACTAGGCGTTGGACATGACTGAGCGACTTAGCAGCAGCAGCAGCAGCAGCTGATGTAAAAAAGGATATATTTGCCCATAAGGGCTAGGTTAACCCAAATTATTTTAGTGTAAGCATCTTATAAGTATCTTGAGTTTCTGGAACACTGGACACATGTTCTGGATGCCTGTATTAAAATAAGTCTTCGAAAGGTATAACTCTATCTGATGGGAGTTGTGCATAAGTCATACTTCTTCAATGGCCTTCCACCTGATTTTTAGAAAACTCTCTTAGCAATAAAAACTCCATTTGGATTTTCCTTTCATACCAATTAAATTTCAATTTCAAATAAACACAAATAATCTTTTAGTATGTGGATGGTCCGTGTGATATTTGGGACATGCTTACACAAAAAATTTATGTGTTGTTTACGTGATAAATTTAACTGGGTATTCTGTAAGTTAGCTAGTAAGACTAATATTAAAAGAAAGAAAAGAGTTTATAAAATTTGTCTTTGGTCTAACTTTACCTCTGAATGCAGCAAATCATTTCTTAAACTGTAATAACATATACAGTTCAATACACACTGAAATAGTCTGTGTCACTTGAATATAACTAATTCTGGTAATATTTTAACAGCGTCCTTTTCTTTGAAAACTTTGGATACTTTTTTTTTACATTTGTGAAGATGCATTCTTCTGATTCTTTCTTAAAATGTTCTCTCTCTGCCTATATTTAAGTGCATACATAACATTTATTGAGAATGGATTGCAGGAAAGCATAATAGTGTCAACAGAGTTGGCAATGCCCTTAAGGTTATAGAAGTACAATGTGGGTCGGTGGGCTGAAATCTGTTTTCACTTTGAATATTTTTAGGAGGAGAGTGTGCCCATACTTCCATGAACGCTTCAGAATGCAGGAATGATTATTTTTATTTATAAAGTCTGTAGTCATATACTGCTCAAGTTTTTCTTTAAATTGATATGATTTAATATATAGCTATTTATCAGAGTCAATCAACGAGCAAGAATTTTTTTCATGCTGTAAAATGAAGTAGCATTTAATGATCACTTACTGAATACTAGGAAGCATGCTGTGTGCTTTGCATCTGCTTTGTATGCATCTGAGATCATTTCTGCGAGGTAGATACTATTGGTCCCACTTTGAAAGTAAAGGAATTCAGTCTCAGAAAAGGAACATAATTTGCTCAAGTTCACACTGCTTGGCAGAGTAAGATATTGAGACTGGATCATTATTAATATACATTCTTGCTTCTTTTGAATTACTCCAGGGCAGGTAGTCCTCAACTAGAGTGATATTACCCCTTAGGAGACAGTTGGTAATATGTAAAAAGACTTTTGATTATCATGAATGAGGGGGGAAGATGTGTTTCTGGCATCTAGAGGGTAGAGGCCAAGATGCTCCTTAAACTCTACAATGCACAGGACAGCCCCCACAATGAATAATTTTCCAACCCCAAATCTTAATAATCTTGAAATGGAGAAATCCTGGTCTAGAGTACAGAATCATAGCAAATACTATAGTGAAACAGATTTAGAGTAAATTTTAAAAAGACAGTTCCAACAACCTACTTTAACCCATTGTGAAGCAGGCCATGTGTAAGACTGAATTTCCCGTCATTCTGAGTCTCCAGGTGCAGGTTGGATGAATAGAAATTAGTCTTCTTGTTGAGAACATTCAACAGCTAGGTGAGTGTTTGGAACTAAGCTGTTATGATTTTTTCATATTCTACATAACCCATAACAAAACAATTTAAAATTTATTTATAAAACATATTAAGTAGATTGAATTTTTCCCCTGTTTTCATGTAATTCAGCTTAGAGGACAATTGAAGAAATACAGCTCGATGTATTAAAAAACTTACATTGGAAGAATAAAATGACACTGCTAAATCAAAATCAGTAATTATAGAAAAAATACAGATTATTGAGAATGGATTGCAGGAAAGCATAATAGTGTCAACAGAGTTGGCAATGCCCTTAAGGTTATAGAAGTACAATGTGGGTCGGTGGGCTGAAATCTGTTTTCACTTTGAATATTTTTAGGAGGAGAGTGTGCCCATACTTCCATGAACGCTTCAGAATGCAGGAATGATTATTTTTATTTATAAAGTCTGTAGTCATATACTGCTCAAGTTTTTCTTTAAATTGTATATGATTTAATATATAGCTATTTATCAGAGTCAATCAACGAGCAAGAATTTTTTTCATGCTGTAAAATGAAGTAGCATTTAATGATCACTTACTGAATACTAGGAAGCATGCTGTGTGCTTTGCATCTGCTTTGTATGCATCTGAGATCATTTCTGCGAGGTAGATACTATTGGTCCCACTTTGAAAGTAAAGGAATTCAGTCTCAGAAAAGGAACATAATTTGCTCAAGTTCACACTGCTTGGCAGAGTAAGATATTGAGACTGGATCATTATTAATATACATTCTTGCTTCTTTTGAATTACTCCAGGGCAGGTAGTCCTCAACTAGAGTGATATTACCCCTTAGGAGACAGTTGGTAATATGTAAAAAGACTTTTGATTATCATGAATGAGGGGGGAAGATGTGTTTCTGGCATCTAGAGGGTAGAGGCCAAGATGCTCCTTAAACTCTACAATGCACAGGACAGCCCCCACAATGAATAATTTTCCAACCCCAAATCTTAATAATCTTGAAATGGAGAAATCCTGGTCTAGAGTACAGAATCATAGCAAATACTATAGTGAAACAGATTTAGAGTAAATTTTAAAAAGACAGTTCCAACAACCTACTTTAACCCATTGTGAAGCAGGCCATGTGTAAGACTGAATTTCCCGTCATTCTGAGTCTCCAGGTGCAGGTTGGATGAATAGAAATTAGTCTTCTTGTTGAGAACATTCAACAGCTAGGTGAGTGTTTGGAACTAAGCTGTTATGATTTTTTCATATTCTACATAACCCATAACAAAACAATTTAAAATTTATTTATAAAACATATTAAGTAGATTGAATTTTTCCCCTGTTTTCATGTAATTCAGCTTAGAGGACAATTGAAGAAATACAGCTCGATGTATTAAAAAACTTACATTGGAAGAATAAAATGACACTGCTAAATCAAAATCAGTAATTATAGAAAAAATACAGAATATTTTAATAAAATGTAATCTGAATTATATATGTCTGTTAACATTTATGAAGGTGAAAGGTATCTGTCTTCCAGCAGTCACAAGGGACCATCTCTGAAAATCAATATTCCAATGTCTTTATCCATCTTCTTCAATATTTCCAACTAGTTTTACCCAGATTCTATTGTATTTTGCTTGGAATCTTACTTCTGAAATCTTCTGTCTCTTTCACTTCAGGTTGGCTTAAGATATAGGTTATTTCCATTTTTTACATTGAAGCTTAATGGTTATCATTTTTAAGTAATGCATTGTAATAAATTCACTAGAACAATAGGATTTTGCTCTGCTGTCTAGCTTGCATTACAAAGTATAGATCACTGCTTGTGCTAGTAAAAGTCTTCATAATGTGGATAGTTTGATCTTTGTCATTTTATAGTGAGTCTCTTATAAAATGTTTTCATTAACTTGGTGCTGATTTATGTTTTCTTCAGCATGGCTGACAGTTCGGCTAGCTTTAGAACCTTGGCAATATTAATATGAATGAAACACAAAATGAAAGGAATTATTTAATGAAATGTGACTTTACTAATCAAATATTGGAAACAGTACATCAAATGCTAGAACAACAAATAACAGTTTCTGACTTTAAAAGCTGGCTCTTAAAAACAAAAGATATAAGGAAGGAGCACTTAAGGAATGGTAGACACATCACATTGAAAATCTACTCCTCTGTAAAAGAATGAGAATAATGGCTAAAAATTCAAAATCAACATTTCCAGAACTTTGGAAATTAATCTAAGTCTTGCAGCAATCTGAGGAGAATTTATTCAAAAAAAATTGCTAAATTTATATAAGAACATCAATTCTGACACACTTAACTCACCAAATTCTCATTCCCAAATTCCCAGCTCTGTGATAGCATTGAAAATAGGCAGGATTGCAACCATGGTAGCTGTGAAAAGCAACAGTTACTTAGTAGCCCCTGGAAGGGTGGAATGGATTTGAAGCTCCTGAACAGCCTTATCTTTAGAGAATATGTCATTTGATTTGTCTTGCAGCTCCTTAGAAAAGCCCCATTTACATTGCCTGTCTTTATTTAACCTAACTCAGACTTCACTCAATGATAAAAGCCTTATCTTCAGTGGTTTTGTTAAAAATAATTATTGGCTATTGTTTAACATTACTGTTGCCTGAGATCCCAATACCTGTTAAGACAAACAAGAGGTGGAATAAAATACTTGAAATTTTTGACCTTTTTTCTCAAGATGGCTCTGGAAATTTTGTGATTTCGTATTTGTTCTAGTTGTATGAAAAATGTCAGAGATATTTTGTTAAGGATTGTATTAAATTTGTAGATTACTTTGGGAGAAGGAAATGGCACCTCACTCTAGTATTCTTGCCTGGAGATCCCATGGCCATGGGATCACAAAGAGTCGGACACGACTGAGTGACTTCAGTTTCACTTTTGGGTAGTATGGCTATTTTAACAATACTCTTCTAATCTAAGAGCACGGGTTAGTTTTCCATTTCTTTGTATCTTCAATTTCCTTTATTAATGTTTTATAGTTTTCAGACTGTAGGTTTTTCATGCCCTTGGTTAAGTTTATCCCCAGGTGGTTTTACTGTTTTTGATATTATTTACAATGAGATTTTAAAAAGCGTTCTCTTTCTGATAGTTCATTATTGTGAAGAAAAGCAACCAATCTGTATATTAATCTTTTATCTTACAAATTTCATGAATTTATTTATTCTGATATTTTTGGGGTGGAGACTTTGGGGTTTTCTATATAAAGTATCATGTCATCTGCAAATAGTGAGACATTTATTTCTTTGTTTTCATTTTGGATGACTTTTTTTTCCCTTTGTCTAATTGTTGAATCTAGTACTTGCAATACTGTGTTACATAAAAGTGGTGAGAATGGGTATCCTTGTCTTATGTCTCAGTTTAAAGTAAAGGCATTCAGCTTCTCACTATTGACTGTGGGTTTTTCATGAATGGCCTTCATTATATTTAGATAAACTGTTTCCTCTATACTGACTTTAAGAAGATATCTGGAAGTATCACTCTCCCAGCTTTCAGATTATTCTACAAAGCTCCAGAAATCAAAACAGTATGGTATTGGCACAAAAACAGACATGTAGATCAGTGCAACTAATTAGGAAGCTCAGAAATAAACCCATGCATCTATGATCAATTAATCTATGATAAAGGAAGCAAAAATGTACAATGGAACAAAGACAGTCTCTTCAATGGGTGGCACTGAGAAAACAGGACTGACATTTCCTTACAAAACGTAAAAAATAAACTCAAAATGGATTATAAGCTGAAATATAAGGCCAAAAACCATAAAACTCTTAGAAGAGAACAGAGAAGACTCTTTGACATAAATCATAGTAATATTTTTTTTAATTTTTATTTTTTTTAAATTTATTTTTACTTTAATCTACTTTACAATACTGTATTGGTTTTGCCATACATTGACATGAATCAGCCCCAGGTGTACACGAGCTCCCAATCCTGAAACCCCCTCCCACCTCTTACCCCATATCATCTCTCTGTATCATCCCCGTGCACCAGCCCCAAGCATCCTGTATCCTGTATCGAACATAACTGGTGCTTCATTTCTTATATGATAGTATACATGTTTCAGTGCCATTCTCCCAAATCATCCCACCCTCTCCCTCTCCCTCAGAGGCCAAAAGTCCGTTCTATACATCTGTGTCTTTTTGTTGTCTCACATACAGGATCATCATTACTATCTTTAATATTTTTTAAATGTCTCCTAAGACAAAAGAAATAAAAGCAAAAATAAGCAAATAACATCTAATTAAAGTTAAAAGTCTTTCCACAGCAAAGGAAATCAACAAAATGAAAGAAAATCCTACAGAATGGGAGAAAATATTAACAAATGATATGCTCAACAAGATGTTAATATCTAAAATTTATAAATATCTCATACAACTCAATAGGAAAAATCCAAACAACTCAATGAAGAAGTGGACAGTCAAACTAAATAGGTATTTTTCCAAAAAGGAAATGCAGATGGCTAAAAGGAATATGAAAGGCAGTCAACATAACTAATTATTCAGTTCAGTTCAGTTGCTCAGTCTTGTCCAACTGTTTGCAACTGCATGAATCACAGCAAGCCAGGCTCCCTGTCCATCACTTAACTCCTAGACTCACGTCCATCAAGTCAGTGATGCCATCCAGCCATCTCATCCTCTGTTGTCCCCTTCTCCTGTTGCCCTCAATCCCTCCCAGCATCAGGATATTTTCCAATGAGACAACTCTTCGCATGAGGTGGCCAAAGTATTGGAGTTTCAGCTTTAGCATCATTCCTTCCAAGGAAATCCCAGGGCTGATCTACTTCAGAATGGACTGGTTGGATCTCCTTGCAGTCCAAGGGACTCTCAAGAGTCTTCTCCAACACCACAGTTCAAAAGCATCAATTCTTTGATGCTCAGCTTTCTTCACAGCCCAACTCTCACATCCATACATGACCACCTTGACTAGACAGACATTTGTTGGCAAAGTAATGTCTCTGCTTTTCGATATGCTATCTAGGTTGGTCATAACTTAGAGAAATGCAAATCAAAACCACAGTGAGTTGGTAAGGGCTATCATCAAAAGTCTACAAATAACAATATTGGTGAGGATGTGGAGAAAAGGGAGCATTTGTGGGAATGTAAATTGGTATAGCCACTATGAAAACACTATAGAGTTTCCTCAAAAACCTAGAAACATGCTTACCATATGACTCAGCAACTCCAGTCCGAAGTATATATATTCAGAAAAAAATGAAAATACTAATTTGAAAAGATACGTGGTCCTCAATGTTCATAGCAGTGCTATTACAATAGTCAAGATATGGAAGCAACACAAATGTCCAACCACAGAGAAATGAATAAAGAAAATATTATATATTTTATGTATATATATATATAATTGTGTGTGTGTATATATATAATGGAATATATTATATAATATGTACTGTATATTATATATAAATATATAATATATATAATGGAAAATATGTTTTCTTATGTATATATATATTCTTATGTATATATATATAATGGAAAAAATATATATTTTCTTATGTATATATGTATATATATTTTTTCTTATGTATACATATAATGGAAAATATGTATTTTCTTATGTATATATATGGTTTCTTATGTATATATATATAATGGAATATATTATATATTTTTATGTATATATGTATATATATAAATATATAATTGTGTGTGTGTGTGTATATATATATATATAATGGAATATTGGACTTCCTTGGTGACTCAATCAGTCAACGAATCTGTCTGCAATGCAGGAGACCTGAGTTTTGTCCCTGGGTCAGGAAGGTCCCCTGGAGAAGAGAATGGCTGCTCATTCCAGTATTCTTGCATGGAGAATCCCATGGACAGAAGTTCCAGCCAAGCTACAGTCCGTGAGGTTGCAAAGAGTTGGACAAGACTGAGCAACTAAGCTCACATAATGAAATATTACTCAGCCATTAAAATGAAGAAGGAAATGGCAACTCCCTCCAGTATTCTTGCCTGGAAAATCCCATGGATGGATTTACCTGTCAGGCTACAGTTCATGGGCTTGCAAAGAGTTGGATACAACTGAGGCAAAATGATAGGATACCAAAAGAGAAACTCCCCAGGTCATTAGGTGCCCAATATGTTACTGGAGATCAGTGGAGAAATAACTCCAGAAAGAATGAAGGGATGGAGCCAAAGCAAAAAACAATACCCAGCTCTGGATGTGACTGGTGATAGAAGCAAGATCCGATGCTGTAAAGAGCAATATTGCATAGGAACCTGGAATGTCAGGTTGCCATGAAACAAGGCAAATTGGAAGTGGTCAAACAAGAGATGGCAAGGGTGAACGTCGACATTCTAGGAATCAGCAAACTAGAATGAACTGGAATGGGTGAATTTAACTCAGATGACCATTATATCTACTACTGTGGACAGGAATCCATCAGAAGAAATGGAGTAGCCATCATGGCCAACAAGAGTCTGAAATGCAGTACTTGGATGCAATCTCAAAAACGACAGAATGATCTCTGTTCGTTTCCAAGGCAAACCATTCAATATCACAGTTATCCAAGTCTATGCCCCAACCAGTAACGCTCAAGAAGCTGAAGTTGAACTGTTTTATGAAGACCTACAAGACCTTTTAGAATTAAGACCCCCAAAA
>SJYC01019886.1:0-51330 GCA_006408675.1 Madoqua kirkii
TGTCATATTAAAAAAATAATAATTCTATTCAAGAATGTTTTTAAGACTAGATTTTGTTGCATTTGTTAAAAAATATAAACAAGAACCAATTATTATTTTAAAATTAGAATCGAGAAAATTCAACAACAGCTCAATCAATATAAAAATACCTCAAAACAGAAAAAAAATTAAAAAACAGAATGTAATGTTTTAGAATCATATTGGTTACATAAATACCAAGTGAGAATCCTTAATTTCCTAGAATATTAAGGTATAAAGGAACCACATAGACCAGAAGTCACTTCTTCCAGTCCTAATTTCTTACCTACTTCCCTGCCTAATATTTTAACCTGTAGGCCTCAACATTTGCTTTACCTCAAAGTTTCTTACCACAGAAGAATCTATTTTATTCTGTTAAACTAACTCTTCTTCCTAATTCTTCCCTTCTGACTTGGTACCACTATTTCTTCCTCATTAGCTAGAAAACATACAGTTCAGTCGCCTAGTCATGTCTCTTTGCAACCTCATGAGTTGTAGCACGCCAGGTGTCCCTGTCCATCACCGACTCCCAGAGTTCACTCAGACTCACGTCCATCGAGCCGGTGATGCCATGCAGCCATCTCATCCTCGGTTGTGTCCCCTTCTCCTCCTGCCACCAATCCCTCCCAGCATCAGAGTCTTTTCCAGTGAGTCAACTCTTCCCATGAGGTGGCCAAAGGACTGGAGTTTCAGCTTTAGCATCATTCCTTCTAAAGAAATACCAGGGCTGATCTCCTTCAGAATGGATTGGTTGGATCTCCTTGCAGTCCAAGGGACTCTCAAGAGTCTTCTCCAACACCACAGTTCAAAAGCATCAATTCTTCGATGCTTAGCCTTCTTCACAGTCCAATTCTCACATCCATACATGACCACGGGAAAAACCATAGCCTTGACTAGACGGACCTTAGTCAGCAAAGTAATGTCTCTGCTTTTGAACATGCTATCTAGGTTGGTCATAACTTTTCTTCCAAAGAGTAAGCTTCTTCTAATTTCATGGCTGCAGTCACCATCTGCAGTGATTTTGGAGCACCCAAAAATAAAGTCTGACAGTGTTTCCACTGTTTCTCCATCTATTTCCCATGAAGTGATGGGACCGGATGCCATGATCTTTGTTTTCGGAATGTTGAGCTTTAAGCCAACTGTTTCACTCTCCTCTTTCACTTTCATCAAGAGACTTTTTAGTTCCTCTTCACTTTCTGCCATAAGGGTGGTGTCATCTGCATATCTGAGGTTATTGATATTTCTCCCGGCAGTGTTGATTCCAGCTTGTGTTTCTTCCAGTCCAGCATTTCTCATGATGTACTCTGTATACAAGTTAAATAAGCAGGATTACAATATACAGCCTTGACGTACTTCTTTTCCTATTTGGAGCCAGTCTGTTGTTCCATGTCCAGTTCTAACTGTTGCTTCCTGACCTGCATACAGATTTCTCAAGAGGCAGGTCAGGTGGTCTGGTATTCCCATCTCTTTCACAATTTTCTGCAGTGTATTGTGATCCACACAGTCAAAGGTTTGGCATAGTCAATAGAGCAGAAATAGATATTTTTTCTGGAAGTCTCTTGCGTTTTCCATGATCCAGCAGATGTTGGCAATTTGATTTCTGGTTCCTCTGCCTTTTGTAAAACCAGCTTGAGCATCAGGAAGTTCACGTTTCACATATTGCTGAATCCTGGCTTTGAGAATTTTGAGCATTACTTTACTAGTATGTGAGATGAGTGAAATTGTGTGGTAGTTTGAGCCTTCTTTGGCATTGCCTTTCTTTGGGATTGGAAGGAAAACGGACCTTTTCCAGTCTTGTGGCCTCTGCTGAGTTTTCCAAATTTGCTGGCATATTGAGTGCAGCACTTCATTTTCTATAGGTAATTATTACTTTATCTTTTGAAACTGATTTTATTTACTACTATTTGAACTCTTTTACTCAGATGGAGAAGGAAATGGAAACCCATTCCAGTGTTCTTGCCTGGAGAATCCCAGGGACAAGGGACCCCGGTGCGCTGTCGTCTCTGGGATCGCACAGAGTCGGATACGACTGAAGCGACTTAGAAGGAGTCACAGCATTCAGACGGTAAAGAATCTGTCTGCAATGCAAGAGACATAAGAGATGTGAGTTTGATCCCTGGGTAGGGATGATCCCCTGGAGGAGGGCATGGCAACCCACTGCAGTATTCTTGCCTGGAGAATCCCATGGACAGAAGAGCTGTTGGACTACAGTCCATATGGTGGCAAAGAGTGGGGCATGACTGAGGCAACTTAGCACACACACACATACATACGTTAACAGTTGTTGTTCTGTTGCTCAGTTATGTCTGTCTCTGACCGTATAGACTGAAGCATGCCCAGCTTCCCTGTCCTTCACAATCTCCCACAATTTGCTCAAACTCATGCCCATTGAGTTGGTGATACTATCCAACCATCTCATCCTCTGTCACCTCCTTTTTCTGCCCTCAATTTTTCCCAGCATCAGAGTATTTTCCAAAGAGTTGGCTCTTTGGTGGCCAAAATATTGGAGTTTCAGCTTTAGCATCAGTTCTTCCAACGAATATTCAGGATTGATATCCTTTAGGATTTACTAGTTTGGTCTCATTGCAGTCCAAGGGAATCTCAAGAGTCTTCTCCAGCACCAAAATTCAAAAGCATCAGTTCTTCTACTTTCAGCCTTCTTTATCATCCAACTGTCACATCCATTCCTGATTCTGAAAAATCCTCAGTTTGATTAGACAAACCTTTGGTAGCAAAGTGGTGTCTCTGCCTTTAATACACTGCCTTCCACATTAAGAACAGAAGCTATAAATGGAGTTTCTGGGGAAAATTTCATGTTTACTAATGTGTTAGTCAAGATTCAGAATTATTCTTAATTCAGGTGTGTTAACAGTGTCTCAGGTTTGTTTTTTTTTTTCTTTTTTTTTTTGGTTTGGCATAGATTGTTACAATTAGTATGCAAAGAAAATCATGTAAACTCACAAGGTAAATGGTTTACCCTCCACAATAACCACAAGTATTCTGTTGTGACCTTCCAGCACCTCAGTATTTTAAAATTTATGTTTCACAGAAAGTTAGTCAAGCAAATAGGATTATA
Source organism: Madoqua kirkii (assembly GCA_006408675.1). Taxonomy (NCBI): domain Eukaryota; kingdom Metazoa; phylum Chordata; class Mammalia; order Artiodactyla; family Bovidae; genus Madoqua; species Madoqua kirkii. Next base: position 3,095 of record SJYC01019886.1, read on the forward strand.
ATAATACACTTTTAGGGAAAGGATTTTTGTCTACCATTTCTATTAAAACAAACAACGTATATTTTCCTCCTTGGGAAAAGAGGTTAATCCTCTCACAGTGACCTCACAAAGCAAACTCAGATTAAAACCACTGAATGTGACCTACAGCTGAAGTCTGGGCTAATCTAGAATTATAGACACATACACAAGGGGAAATTTTTTCTTACAAAATTAGTTCAGTTTCCAACCATCTCAGTAGAAAAGCTCTGTGTAGGTTTGGCCTCAGCTGTTTTTGTCAGAACATACCTCAAGGGTTGACTAATTTAAAAGGTGTATTTTGTTCTCCACCTGCAATGCAGGAGACTTGGGTTTGTTCCCTGGATTGGGAAGGTCCCCAGGCATTGGCTATCCATTCCAGTATTCTTGTCTGGAGAATTCCTTGGGCAGAGGAGCCTGGAAGGCTACAGTCCATGGTTAGGCCACTTATTAAGTTAACGAACCCAGGAGATAGAGAAGTTCTCTGGGAAGAAGATTTGTTCATTTGGTACTTCATTAATAAACCTTGTTCCTCTATTTTCTTCCTCTCTGATCTCTTCCTTTCCTTAAAAAAAGTGTCACATTGCTTAGCTATTTCTTGTTTTTTAACTTGATTATAATCTCCTGGGAATGTTATATATAACAATGGAAGCAGTGACAGGCTTTATTTTCTTGGGCTCCAAAATTACTGCAGGTGGTGAGTGCAGCCTTGAAATTAAAAGATGCCCCTTGGAAGAAAAGCTATGAGAAACCAGACAGCATATTAAAAAGCAGAGACATTACTTTACCCCCAAAGCTCTGTCTAGTCAAAGCTCTGGCTTTTATAGTAGTCATGTATGGATGTTAGAGTTGGACCTTAAACAAAGCTGAACACTGAAGAATTGACGATTTTGAACTGTGGTGTTGGAGAAGACTCTTGCAAGTCCCTTGGACAGCAAGGAGATTAAACCAGTTAATCTTAAAGGAAATCAGTCCTGAATATTCATTAGAAGGACTAATGCTGAAGCTAAAGCTCCAATACTTGGCCATCTGATATGGAGAACTGACTTATTGGAAAATATTCTGATGCTGGCAAAGATTGAAGGCAGGAAGGAAAGGGATGGCAAAAGATGAGATGGTTGAATGGCATCACTGAGTCGATGGACATGAGTTTGAGCGAGCTCCGGGAGTTAGTGATGGACAGGGAAGCCTGGTCTGCTGTAGTCCATGGTGTCACAGAGAGTCAGACCATGATTGAGTGACTGAAATGAACTGATAATCTCCTTGAGTGTTTGGACACTGTCTTACTCTTCAGCACCTTTCACAATTTTATCATTCAAATTCATTTTCCTTTCTCTCTCCTCCTGCAAAACAAGGCAAAATGAACATCTTATTTTATTCCCAGGCTTTGCTACTGACTTTAGCCCAGTTCACCAATTAAACTAGGTGAGGAGCTTTAAAAATAGGCCACAAAGTGTGGGCATATCTTGTTATTTCATTCCCTTCAGTGTCTATCAGGTTCAACCCCTCTTTAAGTCCCAGCTTTAGCTTAGGTAATTCCCTATCATCTCTCACCGAGTGTATTGCAGACTCCTAACAACTTTTTTCTGCCCTCCCTAATCTACCCTTCCCCCTATTCTATCTCCTCTCTGCCTCCAGAATAACATTTCTAAAATATATATGTGGTAACAATCACGGTAACAATCATTGATGTTTATGTATCATTTATATTGTGTGAGAGCTGAGATTGTGAGCTAAAATCATTTTATTATCATTTCTGTCTCCAAGCAACTCTATAAGTTTGCTAAGAGAATGGAGAGTGATAGTATTGTTCCAGTTTTTATGAATGAGAGCTAATGGCTAAGTTAATTGCTTCATGTCACACTGCTGACATTTTAAATATTTTTTAAACCACCTTGTCACACTTGTCACTTCTGTACTTTAAAATTTTCTGTATATTACACAAATAGAGTCCAAATATTTTAAGCAAGACATACAGAAATCATCTTGTTCTACCACAGGTCTGCTCTACCAGTTTTATCTATCACTTTCCTTTGTTTTTATTTGCTATTTCTTCCTATCATTCCTATAAACTATGTTTATAGGATATACATCTGTACATCTTTACCTGTGCACTTTACCTGTACATCTTTGCAATGTTCTCTCTATCTTAGGTGCCCTTCACTCTTCTTCAGTAAGTAAGTTCCTTTAAGTGACAGTTGCTTTACAGTTTCTTTCCATGACCTAGTAGCAGTTTATGAATGATGCTATTGCTATAGTTATCTCATTGTGATTATTTATTTAACTTGCTTTATATAGTAGAGTAGTAATTCTCAACATACGGTCCCAGGGACTGCACAAGATAAAAAAATTATTTTTGTAAGAGTAGTAAGACATTATTTACCTTTTTAACTCTCATTTTCTCATGGGTGTGCAGCGGAATTTCTCAGAGGCTACGTCACAGGTGATGTCATAAAAAATTGAATGCAAGAGTAGGTAACAAAAGCTAGCTGTCCTCGATTAGGTAAGAGATTAAGTAGATTTAAAAACTATAATCAGTGCCACACTTGTCAATATATCTTTTTAAATAAAATTTTTTCTCACAAAAATGTTATCTTTGTTCACATGTGATAAATCTAGTAATGCTATTTAAAATATTTACAAAATATCTCAATTGAATTTCTAATATGATAACTGTGAATAAATATAAGTCACATATAAAAATGTTTTCTAGGGCCCTTAATAATTTTTAAGACTGAGAAGCAGTCCTGAGATCAGAGTACTGGGTTTACAATAAGATAGCATATCACTTATGGACATGAAATGTATGTATTGTTTGTCCTCGTAAGGCCTGAGTTTAGCTCAGAACCACCCCAAACCAGTAGCTTTTGTATGTTTCATTTGTTTGGCAAGAGAAAAGTAAAGTTAGAATAGTTTAACATGAATTAGGATCATATCTGAATCAGCCATTAGACTAAGTAGAATCACCATATAAAAACTGATGTGGAGCCTAGCAATGATTGTTGGTTTCTTTATTCTTTTTGAATGCACTTGTCAACAGGCATAGTCTTAAGTAGACACTACCACAATGCAATGCACATGATGATCATTTTTTTAACAGTGGAGAATCCCAGGGACGGGGGAGCCTGGTGGGCTTCGTCTGTGGGGTCACAGAGAGTCGGACACGATTGGAGCGACTTAGCAGCAGCAGCAGAGGACACTGTGTAGACAACTTTCTAACAGAAGTGCCACAGAATTTTAATTGAAATGATGACAAACATTTAATTTAACTACATACCTTAGTTGGGCTTCCCTGGTGGCTCAGAGGTTAAAGCATCTGCCTCCAATGTGGGAGACCCGGGTTTAATCCCTGGGTCAGGAAGATCCCCTGGAAAAGGAAATGGCAATCCATCCACTCCAGTATTCTTGCCTGGAGAATCCCATGGACAGAGAAGCCTAGTAGGTTACAGTCCACAGTGTCGCAAAGAGTCGGACACGACTACCTTAGTTAACTATGTTACCTTAGTTAAAGTTGACTTTAAGTTTGACCCATATAAGAAGTAATATACAATATTTGATGCCAATTGCCCTTTGCTTCCCTAGGTCTGATTAACTCTCTTTTAAAAAAATTTATTCATTTTAATTGGAGGCTAATTATAATATTGTGGTGGTTTTTGCCATACATTGACATGAATCAGCCATGGGTGTACATGTGTTCCCCATCCTGAACCCTACTCCCACCTCCCTCCCCATCCCATCCCTCAGGGTCATCCCAGTGCATGTGCCCTGAGCACCCTGTCTCATGCATCGAACCTGGACTGGCAATCTGTTTCATATATAATAATATACACGTTTTAGTTCTATTCTCTCAAATCATTTGACCCTCACCTTCTCCCACAGAGTTCAAAAGTCTCTTCTTTACATCTGTATCTCTTTTGCTGTCTCACATATAGGATCATTGTTACCAGCTTTCTAAATTCCATAAATATGCATTAATATACTGTATTGGTGTTTTTCTTTCTGACTTACTTTGCTCTGTATAATAGGCTCCAGTTTCATCCACCTCATTTGGTTCAGTTCAGTCGCTCAGTCATGTCTGACTCTTTGGGACCCCATGAATCACAGCATGCCAGGTCTCCCTGTCCATCAACAACTCCCGGAGTTCACTCAAACTCACGTTCATCAAGTCAGTGATGCCATCCAGCCGTCTCACCCTTGGTCGTTCCCTTCTCCTCCTGCTCCCAATACCTCCCAGCATCAGAGTTTTTTCCAATGAGTTAACTCTTCTCATGAGGTGGCTAAAGTATTGGAGTTTCAGCTTTAGCATCATTCCTTCCAAAGAACACCCAGGACCAATCTCCTTTAGAATGGACTGGTTGGATCTCCTTGCAGTTCAAGGGACTCTCAAGAGTCTTCTCCAACACCACAGTTCAAAAGCATCAATTCTTTGGCACTCAGCTTTCTTCACAGTCCAACTCTCACATCCATACATGACCACAGGAAAAACCATAGCCTTGACTAGATGGACCTTAGTCAGCAAAGTAATGTCTCTGCTTTTGAATATGCTATCTAGGTTGGTCATAACTTTCTTTCCAAGGAGTGTCTTAATTTCATGGCTGCAGTCACCATCTGCAGTGATTTTGGAGCCTCAAAATACAAAGTTTGACACTGTTTCCACTGTTTCCCCATCTATTTCCGATGAAGTGATGGGACCAGATGCCATGATCTTCGTTTTCTGAATGTTAAGCTTTAAGCCAACTTTTTCACTCTCCTCTTTCACTTTCATCAAGAGGCATTTTACTTCCTCTTTACTTTCTGCCCTAAGGGTGATGTCATCTGTATATCTGAGGTGATTTATATTTCTCCCGGCAATCTTGATTTCAGCTTGTGCTTCTTCCAGCCCAGCATTTCTCCTGATGTACTCTGCATATAAGTTAAATAAGCACGGTGACAATATATAGCCTTGACGTACTCCTTTTCCTATTTGGAACCAATCTGTTGTTCCATGTCCAGTTCTAACTGTTGCTTCCTGACCTGCATATAGGTTTATCAAGAGGCAGGTTAGGTGGTCTGGTATTCCCATCTCTCAGAATTTTCCACAGTTTATTGTGATCCACACAGTCAAAGGCTTTGGCATAATCAATAAAGCAGAAATAGATGTTTTTCTGGAACTCTCTTGCTTTTTCAATGATCTAAGCGGATTTTGGCACTTTGATCTCTGGTTCCTCTGCCTGTTCTAAAACCAGTTTGAACATCAGGAAGTTCACAGTTCATGTATTGCTGAAGCCTGGCTTGGAGAATTTTGAGCATTACTTTACTAATGTGTGAGATGAATGCAATTGTGTGGTAGTTTGAGCATTCTTTGGCATTGCCTTTTTTGGGATTGGAATGAAAACTGACCTTTTCCAGTCCTGTGGCCACTGCTGAGTTTTCCAAATTTGCTGGCCTATTGAGTGCGGCGCTTTCACAGCATCATCTTTCAGGATTTGAAAGAGCTCAACTGGAATTTCATCACCTCCACTAGCTTTGGTCACAGTGATGCTTTCTAAGGCCCACTTAACTTCACATTCCATGTGGAGTGGCTCCTCTAAGGCCTCCTGCATCTGCCATCCACCTCATTAGAACTGATTAAAATGCACTATTTTAATAGCTTAGTAATATTCCATTGTGTATATGTACCACAGCTTTCTAATCCATTCATCTGCCAATGGACATCAAGGTTACTTCTATGTCCTGGCTATTGTAAACAGTGCTGCAGTGAACACTGGGGTACACGTGTCTCTTTCAATTATGATTTCCTTGGTGTATGCCCAACAGTGAGATTGCTGGGCTTCACTCTCTTTTTTAAAATTGAAGTACAGTTGATTTTCAATGTTGTTTTAGTTTCTGGTGTTCAGCAAAATGATATACATGTATATGTATTTATTGTTTTTAATAATCTTTTTCATAGTGGTTTATTGCAAGATATTGAATATGGTTGCCTGTGCTATACAGTAGGACTTGTTGTTTATTTTATATATATAGTAGTTTGTAAATCCCAAACTCCTTGTTTATCCCTCCCATAGCCTCTTTCCTCTTTGGTAACTATAAGTTTGCTTTCTGTGTCTGTGAATCTGTTTCTGTTTCATAAGCAAATGTATTTGTATCATATTTTATATTCCATACATAAGTCATATCTTATGATATTTGTCTTCCTCTTTCTGACTTAACTTCATTTAATATGATAATCTCTAGGTATATTTATGCTGCTGCAACTGGCATTATTTCATTCTTTTTTATAACTGAGTAGTATTTCATTGTGTAATACTATATCCTCTCCATCAGTTCCTCTGTCATGGACATTTAGGTTGTTTCCATGTCTTAGCTATTGTAAATAGTGTTAGAATGAACATTGGGATGCATGCATCTTTTTGATTATGGTTTTCTCCAGATCTTTTCAAGGAATGGAGTTTCTGGGTTATATGGTATATCAGTTTTTAGGTTTATATTTCTTTGAATCACTTTTAAGTTCCTTTTTTACTTTTTCATACTTTATAGCATATTAGTCTTTTACCTCTTCCATCAGGTCTATGCCTAATTATTTTTTAATGCACTTTTAAAAGGGATTTTTTAAACTTCATTTTGATATTTCATTGTTAGTGTAAAGTGATTCACTTTTTACTAGACATGAGGGAATACCTGAAGCAACATATGAAAACTTTATTGATTCTTTATAAATATTCATCATTATTGTCTGTTTTATTTGAAAGTAAAACAGAAAAACACACATAGCTGTTCAGCCTAAACCACCGTCTAACAGAGCCTAAAGAACTGGTACACTGCCACTGATGACTACAAGCTACACAAGATGGTCCAGAAGTTTAGACTCTAATGTTTGAGACACATTGCATTGTATGTTAAAGGGGTTAGTTCATTTTGTACTTCTTAAGAAATAGACCATAAGTGCATCTAGAAAATCTGGTTTTTATATTAATTATTCAAAATCTCCCAATAAGGATTAGAAATAACTTGACAAAGGAAAGAAATATGGTCATGTTTCTCTCTAACTTGGTGCGCAAGCTTAGGTTTCACTTACGATTGCAAAACTTTGCAAAACTTGAGCTTTGTCTGTCAGTGAGGGTCAATCATTACACTTCTTTAGAACCACTCCTTCTCACCTCCCCTGTGCTCTTGAAATTATTGTATCTTGACTTTTTGATAATAGCCACCTTAACAGGTGTGAAGTGATATCTTACTGGGGTATTGATTTGTATTTCTTTGACGAATGGTGATGTTGAGCACCGTGTTATAGCCTATTTGCCATTTGCACGTCTTGTTTGGAAACATTCTATTTGGGTTCTTTGTCCACTTTTAGTAGGGTTATTTGCATTTTTGCCATTGAGTTGCATGAGTTCCTTGTATATTCTGGATATTGACCCCTTATTGGATGTGTGATTTGCAAATATTCTGTCCCATTCCACATGTTGCTTTTTCATTCTCTGAATGGCTTCCTTTGATAGGTAAAATTTTTTATGTCACATTTTTTCTCATAATTTTTTCTGACACTAATTTGTAAGACTGTTTTCATTTTTTCCCCATTTCTTGTGTATTTGGGAGATTCTTTTTGACTTTTCTGTAAAAAAAGAAAATATCCATTGTAAAGTTCTTTTCCTTTTCTGTGTCATCTTATTATATCTTCTCATATTGCTTTTTATTCAGTTTCTCTCTGATTTCTTTTAGGCACAGAAGGTTTCTGATGTGTGTTAGTCCTCAATATCCTCTCCACTCTTCACTGGCTTAATGTTTAGAAGCAAATGAGCCATTAAGATAATAATCCCTGTTCTTACTTTTTTACCCTGAGGCTCGTTAGCTTATATTTCTATTCACTGAATCTAGTCATTGCTTTCATCAACTCAAGTTATTGCAAAGGTTTTTAAAGGTTTTCTTCCCTTTCTGACGCTCACCATTCTAACTATTTTCATTGACCCTCTGCTTTAGTCTCATTGCCAGACATAATTACATTTCTGCTTCAGGATGGATTAAGGGCTAAAATTTCTGGCTCTGGAAATCAGAGCCAGCCAATATTCCTTACCACATGTAAGATCTTGGTTAAGTAATTAACTTTCTCATATGTATAATAGAATAGTAATAGTAAAAATAGTGACAAAAATGATATTTTTTAAGCATGTGCCTTGTATTATGTATTTCTGTACAAAAACCTATATGATGTTCTGTTAACCCAATGAATTATTTACTATTAACCTTTTTGTTTTACAGGTGATAGAACTGAGAATCAGATATATGGATTTACTTATATTGGAGTTGTTGGAAATACTGTAAAAACTAGTCTCCAGTGACCTATGTAGCAAGGAGCACATAAATTGTATTTGCTTAAACCAGTCAAATCAATGTTAATTACTTTGAAATTAGGCAGTGCTATTTAGTGGTTAGAAAACAAGCTGACTGAGACAGGGCAACTAGAGTGATTGAGTATCTATAGCATACAGATGACCACAGTGTTCAAAAATCTTCTGACGTGTTGTTTAGGATCTGAGTCTATTAGGTGGAGTAGCCTAAAGCTACCTCTACTAAGATATATTTTCTTGAGAGGTATGTAGAGTAGAAGTAGACCCACATAAGTAGTTGTGTGGAAACACAACTTACTTCCTATACTAGGGAGATGTTTGTGAACTTTGAGTCCCACTAGCCATTATTCCCAAGAAGGCATAGTTTGCGGTGAAGAGATTTTCCATTATAGACCCAGCATGGTATAAAGCCCTTGTTTGGTCTTCAATACAAATCTGCTGAAGGGAAAAAACCAATGAACTTCATATAAGTGATCAGACAACTTAAGTTTGCATCCTAATTTTTCCCCCCTATGGTACAGATGTAATTTTTAAAGTTTGTTGAATTTGTTTCAAAGAAATGGAAATAATCTTTGTCCTGTCTCAAAGGTTTAGCATAAAGATTAAGTGAGATAATAGATGTAACAATGTGTGTGAAATTTTAAAATGTCTATTATTAATTGGGATGAGTTTTAATCTACACTCAGCTTTTTAACTTGCTTCATTACCGGTGATAAGCCCCTTTAATCTTTGGCTGCATTCCTGCCCCTTACTTTCTCTCTGTAGAATATTCTCAGTCTCTAATCTTGATTCTATATTAAGAATATAGAGTGCCTTTGATAACTGTCTTACAAAAAACTTAAAATGTCCTGAGATTTTAATCCTGCAGTGAAAAAATAATATTTTGATAATAGCTTCAAAACATCATTGAGGCTTTTGAAATTAAGGTAGAAGTTAGTGCCATTAATTAAGATTACATCCAGTTCCTCAGAGAAGGCAGTGGCAACCCACTCCAGTACTCTTGCCTGGAAAATCCCATGGATGGAAGAGCCTGGTGGGCTGCAGTCCAAGGGATCCTGAAGAGTTGGACATGACTGAGTGACTTCACTTTCACTTTTCACTTTCATGCATTGGAGAAGGAAATAGCAACCCACTCCAGTGTTCTGGGGGAGCCTGGTGACCTGCCATCTATGGGGTCGCACAGAGTCGGACATGACTGAAGCGACTTAGCAGCAGCAGCCAGTTTCTAGTTGGGTTTGATTATGATGTTGAAGGTTTATTGACACTATTTCCTAGACATCACCTTCTAAAGGCTTTAGTTTAATTACTTATTTAGTTCTTTCAGTAATCCCGTGAGGCAAGTAGTGTTGTTTTTAAAGATCAAGAAATTGAGGCAAATGGGGTTAAGTAGCTTTTGTAGTAAAAGATCTAATAAATGACAGAGACAGAGGCATCAAACCCAGCTTATTTGGCTCCAGAACCAATGCTCATAATTACCATCCTTTATGGACTCTCACATGCCAGCCAGCACACCATACTTCTTCCTCCATTATGCTGATATTTCACCCATCAACCCATGATGTTCATACTTACATGATGATAACCCACTGTTTTGAATAGTAACAAGTCTATCATCAGTCCTCTGGAATAATAGGGATCTCTCTTAGATCATTGGGTATCATTAAAATCTGTATTAATCTACTCACAGCCCTTGGTACTTTGGTTAACTACTGTTGCTCCTGGATCTGACATAACAGCACCCATAGAAGTAGAAAGGTATCAGTTCATTTCAGTCACTCAGTCATGTCTAACTCTTTGTGATGCCATGGACTGCAGCATGCCAGGCTTCCCTGTCCATCACCAATTCCCAGAGCTTGCTCAAACTTATGCCCATTGAGTTGGTGATGCCATCCAACCATCTCATCCTCTGTTGTCTCCTTCTTCTCCTATCTTCAATTTTTCCCATCATAAGGGTCTTTTCCAGTGAGTAAGTTCTTCGCATCAGGTGGCCAAAGTGTTGGAGTTTCAACTTCAGCATCAGTCCTTCCAGTGAATATTCAGGACTGATTTAGTTTAGGATTGACTGGTTGGATGTCCTTGCAGTTCAAGAGACTCTCAAGATTTTCTCCAAAACCACAATTCAAAAGCATCAAGATGAATGGCGTTTTTACTTTGCTTCCTCCCCTCCCCTCATCTCTGGCCTATAAAGGAACCTGGCATCCACAGATGAGGTAATATACCTCAAGAGAGGCATCAGTTCAGTTCAGTCGCTCAGTCGTGTCTGAATTTTTGCGACCCCATGAATTGCAGAACGCCAGGCCTCCCTGTCCCAACACCAGCTCCCAGAGTTCACTCAGACTCACGTCCATCGAGTCAGTGATGCCATCCAGCCATCTCATCCTCGGTCGTCCCCTTCTCCTCCTGGCCCTAATCCCTTTCAGCATCAAAGTTTTTTCCAGTGAGTCAACTCTTCCCATGAAGTGGCCAAAGTAGTGGAGTTTCAGCTTTAGCATCATTCCTTCCAAAGAAATCCCAGGGTTGATCTCCTTCAGAATGGACTGGTTGGATCTCCTTGCAATCCAAGGTACTCTCAAGAGTCTTCTCCAACACCACAGTTCAAAAGCATCAATTCTTCAGTGCTCAGCCTTCTTCACAGTCCAACTCTCACATCCATACATGACCACAGGAAAAACCATAGCCTTGACTAGACGGACCTTAGTCAGCAAAATAATGTCTCTGTTTGCAATCCAAGGTACTCTCAAGAGTCTTCTCCAACACCACAGTTCAAAAGCATCAATTCTTCAGTGCTCAGCCTTCTTCACAGTCCAACTCTCACATCCATACATGACCACAGGAAAAACCATAGCCTTGACTAGACGGACCTTAGTCAGCAAAATAATGTCTCTGCTTTTGAATATGCTATCCAGATTGGTCATAACTTTTCTTCCAAAGAGTAAGCGTCTTCTAATTTCATGGCTGCAGTCACCATCTGCAGTGATTTTAGAGTCCCCCAAAATAAAGTCTGACACTATTTCTACTGTTTCCCCATCTATTTCCCATGAAGTGATGGGACCGGATGCCATGATCTTTGTTTTCTGAATGTTGAGCTTTAAGCCAACTTTTTCACTCTCTACTTCCACTTTCATCAAGAGGCTTTTTAGTTCCTCTTCACTTTCTGCCATAAGAGTGGTGTCATCTGCATATCTGAGGTTATTGATAGTTCTCCTGGCAATCTTGATTCCAGCTTGTGTTTCTTCCAGTCCAGCATTTCTCATGATGTACTCTGCATAGAAGTTAAATAAGCAGGGTGACAATATACAGCCTGACATACTCCTTTTCCTATTTGGAACCAGTCTGTTGTTCCATGTCCAGTTCTAACTGTTGCTTCCTGACCTGTATACAGATTTCTCAAGAGGCAGGTTAGGTGGTCTGGTATTTCCATCTCTTTCACAGTTTTCCACAGTTTATTGTTATCCACACAGTCAAAGGTTTTGGCATACTCAATAAATCAGAAATAGATGTTTTTTGGAACTCTCTTGCCTTTTCCATGATCCAGCAGATGTTGGCAGTTTGATCTCTTCTTCCTCTGTCTTTTCTAAAACCAGCTTGAACATCAGGAAGTTCACGGTTCATGTATTGCTGAAGCCTGGCTTGGAGAATTTTGAGCATTACTTCACTAGCATGTGAGATGAGTGCAACTGTGTGGTAGTTTGAGCAATCTTTGGCATTGCTTTTCTTTGGGATTGGAATGAAAACTGACCTTTTCCAGTCCTGTGGCCACTGCTGAGTTTTCCAAATTTGCTGGCCTATTGAGTGCAGCACTTTCACAGCATCATCTTTTAGGATTTGAAATAGCTCAACTGGAATTCCATCACCTCCACTAGCTTTGGTCACAGTGATGCTTTCTCATGTTCGAATGTGATGAATTCAGATTCCAAGATGTCTGGCCCTAGATGAGTGATCACACCATCATGATTATCTGGGTCATGAAGACCTTTTTTGTATAGTTCTTCTGTGTATTCTTGCCACGTCTTCTTAATATCTTCTGCTTCTGTTAGGTCCATACCATTTCTTTTCTTGATCAAGCCCATCTTTGCAAGGGAGGCACATCACCATGTAAAAGGTAGACAGTACTGCCATGGAATCATATCTCAAGATAACAGTTACTTATTAGGAGCTTTTATTCATTTTTTGGACAATATGAGTACAGTTATAAAAGAGACTTTTAGTTTTAGGCACAGCCATATTATGTTGTTGTTCAATCGCTTAGTCATATCCAACTCTTTGCAACCCCACTGACTACAGCATGCCAGGCTTCTCTGTCCTTCACCATTTCCCAGAGTTTGCTCAAACTTATGTCCATTGAGTTAGTGATGCCATCTAATTATATCACCCTCTGTTATTTTCTTCTCCTCCCACTTTCTATCTTCCCCAGCCTGAGAGTCTTTTCCAATGAGTTGACTCTGCATCAGATGGCTAGGGGCTTCAGCTTCAGCATCAGTCCTCACAATGAGTAGTCAGGGTTGATTTCCTTTAGGATAGACTGGTTTGGTCTCCTTGCAGCCCAAGGCCCTCTGAAGAGTCTCCAATATCACAGTTCAAAAGCATCAGTTCTTTGACATTCAGCCTTCCTTATGGTCCAACTCTCACGTTCATACATGACTGCTGGAAAAAGCATAGTTTTGACTATATGAACCTTTGTCATATAGTCCAAATCATATTATGGCTTCCCCATTTATCACTGGAAGTGCCTCAATTCCTTTTTTATAAAGTGAGTAAAAATTATTCCTTTGAAGGGATTAGTGAAGATAAAGAAAGATAACACATGTGAGGTAATTAACACAGAGCTGGGTGTCAGATAACTACCATTTATTGGGTTCTCACTATTTGACAGTCACTGTGCTCAGCATTTCACATGCATTATCATATTACATCTTATATTATCATATTATATGATGACTCCAGATTAAATTGAGGTGCTTTCTGTTATTGATATGAATTTCATTTTTATCAAAGGATATTTTTTAAATTTGAGGTAATTGCTTTACAATGTTGTTAGTTTTTGCTATGCAACAATGTGAATCAGCTGTAAGTATGTATATATCCCCTCCCTCTTAAACCTCTCTCTTGCCCCATCCCACACCCAGAGCACCGAGCTGAGCTCCCTAGAGAGTAGCATTGACATATTTACACTACCATGTATAAAAGAGACAGCTAATGGGAAGTTGTTGATGTGGATTTTAAATTATTGGACATTTGAGCTTTGGATTTTTTTTTTTAAGTGAATGTGAAGTCAACAGGCACACTGAATTTGGATGTAACTGATGTTACAGGGGCTCTTCAGAATAAGACTTTATATACAGTATTGATCTGATGAAATGAAATCTAAAGGATAAATATAGAAAAAACAATAGGACAATCATATCAAAGAATATTGGACTTGGGAGAACGTTGCTCCTGCACATCCAACTTCTGACAAGACTTTTCTCTAGAACATTTATTGTATTTCTGATATTCTTTGTTAAAGGCAGAGATAAAGCCTTCCCCTTTTCTTTTTTGGTTTGCATAGACTTCCATCATATCTTGGAAAACAAGAAATGGGGAAGAAGTATCAATATTGAGTTTCCCACTAGGTGGCAAAGAGGCACTACATTAATTTACAGCCTTTTTGTGTGTGCAACGTAAAAATAGGAGAGAAAAACTATGTCAGCTGTTGACTGCCTTAGAATGAATATAGATAAACATCTATATGTGTGTGTGTATGTGTGTATATATTTCTGCAGATTTTGCCTTTGGGAGAGAAACTGACTTATAATGATTACAAATCAGAAAGTATGAGAAAGAATTATTGAGGTAAGTCAGATTAGGGAATTTTAAAACATGTAAATGTTTAAACTTATCTTCGAGGCAGACAGAGTAGGCAATTCCAAACTGGTACTTTTAGTACATTTCCTGGCTGTTTTTCAGCTTGTTAGAGCATCTCCTGAGCCTTCTGTTCTTATTTAATTCAGCAGCCACATATGCTTCTGAAAGGAAGGAGATACCGTAATAACTCTGGTCTCTTAACTTGATTTGTCTTTGTTTTAAAATGTTTTAACATTTTCAACATTTCTGGAGTTTCTTTTTTTTAAAAAGTCACTTAAATCACAAAAGCTCTGGACCGTGACTAGAGCCAGTACCCTGGGTACAAAGCATTTTTAAACCATGCTGATTCTCTACCTAAGGGGAGGTGACAGTAAATTGGGACAGGGAAATCCTTGCAGTCTTTACAGCCAAGTCTGGGCAGGGAGATCTATTTGTTTCTTCCTGTTGAAAGTATGAATGGCGACTAGAGGAGATGGGGCAGGAAGTACGGTGTCTTCTGTAAGCTCCCATTCTCTCAAATGACAACTAAATCTGTTACTGTAATTTAATTGAATATAATTTTAATGGACTATTTGGATTCACTTGAGAAGTTAGCTTAATCTACGCTCTCTACTCTTAGTATTCTTTTTTTTTTTAATTTTTATTTTTTGTTTAATGCTTATTCCATTTCACAGCACTGCATTGGTTCTGCCATACATTGACATGAATCAGCCACAGGTGTGGACGATCTCCCCATGTTAAAGCCCCCTCCCACCTCCCTTCCCTGCCCGTCCCCCCGGTTCATCCCATACACCGGCCCCAAGCATCCTGTATCCTGTATTGAACATAGACTGGTGCTTCATCTCCCATATGATTGTATACATGTTTCGTTGTCCTTCTCCCAGATCTTCCCACCCTCTCCCTCTCCCTCTGAAGCTAACAGTCCGTTCTATACCTCTGTGTCTCTTATATTGTCTCACTTTCAGGGTCATCATTATTGTCTTCTAAATTCCATATATATGTATCAGTATACTGTATTGGTGTTTTTCTTTCTGGCTTACTTCACTCTGTATAATCGGCTCCAGTTTCATCCATCTCATTAGAACTGTGTCAAACCAGTCAGAATGGCTGCGATCCAAAAATCTACAAGCAATAAATGCTGGAGAGGATGTGGAGAAAAGGGAACCCTCTTACACTGTTGGTGGGAATGCAAACTAGTACAGCCATTATGGAAAACAGTGTGGAGATTCCTGAAAGAATTGCAAATAGAGCTGCCTTACGACCCAGCAATCCCACTGCTGGGCATACACACCGAGGAAACTCGAATTGAAAGAGACACGTGTACCCCAATGTTCATTGCAGCAATGTTTATAATTGCCAGGACATGGAAACAACCCAGATGTCCATCAGCAGATGAATGGATAAGAAAGCAGTGGTACATATACACAATGGAGTATTACTCAGCCCTCAAAAAGAATAAGTTTGACACAGTACTCTCAGTATTCTTATCTGTTCATCATCGTTTGGTTGCTAAGTTGTGGCTGACTCACTCTATAACGCCTTTTAGACCCCTCTACAGACCTCTTTGGACTGTAGGCCACCTGGCTCCTCTGTCCATGGGATTTCCCAGGCAAGAATACTGCAGTGGGTTACCATTTCCTTCTCCAAATCTTATCTGTTAAATAGAAGTCATACTAGGACCTCCTTCAACATGCTGCCATGAGGATTAAATGAGATAATGAGGATAACAGTAATAAAAAGGATCTTGATCACTAACAATGTCTCAGTGCTTGGTGAAGTGAAGTTGTTCAGTTGCGTGTGACTCTTTGCAGTCCCATAGACTGTATTGCTACCAGGCTCCTTCATCCATGGAATTCTCCAGCAAGACCACTGGAGTGGGTTGCCATTTCCTTCTCCAGGGGATCTTCGGACCTGGGGATCGAACCCAGGTCTCCTGCATTACAGGCAGGCTCTTTACCCTCTGAGCCACCAGGGAAGCCCTAATGTGTGAAGCGACAGTTTAAATTCATTCTTGAGACCAAGACACACATTTATAGATTTGGGTCAGGAAGTTAATCTTCCAACATAGCTCCTCCTTTCCTCTAGTGTTCGTTTATTGTGCTCACAAACAAAATAAGATATAATGAAGTAAAACATACACCAAGCAAACTAACAAACCAAAACAAAGAGTGCAGGTGAACTGAGTTCAGGCACATTCCGGCTTACTCCAGTATTCACAGTTGTATCAATATTTGAATCTCTTCAGAAGTCTGTGGCTTGGTTTCCAATTGGGAGCCCCTATTACATACAGACCTCTAAGATCTCTTTCTGGTCCATCATGCTATGACTAAGATCTTGACAATTACCATGTTTAGTGAAACCTATCCTGACAAATTGCAACTTACAGCCTTTGACACTATGCCTACATGTTCCCTGTGGTGATGGCCCGATTAAATTCACCACTTTTCTCTTGATACTCCCTATTTCCTTACTCTGATTTATTTTTCCCATAATTTAACTTATCATATACTGTTGACCCTTGGACAAGGCAGGGTAAGGTAAGTCTATCCCCCACACAGTAGAAAATCTGGATTTCTCATCCATGTATTCAGACAACCTCTGAATCAGATTGGGTTTTTTTACCAGGAAAAAAAAAATCACACTTAAGTTGACCTGTGATATTCAAACCCATCTCATTCAAGAGTTAATTGTAGTTTACTTATTTATTATATTCATTTGTCTGTCTCCTTCAGCTAAAATATAACATTATTAAGGGCAGTGATTTTTGTTTGCTTTTTTTCCATTCTGTGTCCTCAGACCTTAAGATATGTAACCCTCATTAAATATTTGAGTAAATGAATCAAGAATTTAATAAGTAACTGAAGGGTGAGGGAAGAAAAGGCAATGGAAAGATCATGTACTTCACATTCTATTGATTTTATGATTCTAGTTGTACCTGTGAGTTGATTCAGTTTTTTCTAAACTGATGTCAATTTACTGAATCATGTGCTTTTTTGTATTGGCAACCCCTGGAAGTTTACACTCTAGTGTGCCAGATAGACAATAAACAGATGAGTTAAAAGAATAATATTTGAGGATAACCAAAACCTTGTCTAGGATTTTACATAGACGTTAAGCACTGTAACCTATTTGGAATATAGTTATCCTGAAACTGTTTTATACAGCAGTCGTATTGCTTATAATGTATTTTTATGTCATTTGACTTGGCTTTGAAAATGTGAGCTCATAAGGGGTAATAAATCCTCTTCTCGAAAACATCACAGTTGGTACCCTGATAGTAAGTTCATAAAGAAAATAATCAAGATGATGTTTTCAGTTACTGGGGTGGGGTTTGTAGAGGATACAATCTTACAAAATCTTCCCTGGAATGGAAACTTTTTAAGCTGAGGCAAGGAGTATAGGAAGATGGGAATGAGCCATTTAAGCAACAATATGAGGGAAGAGAGTCCCAGGAGAGGGACCAGGGCTTGCAACATCTCAGCAGTAAAGACATGCATCTGGAGCAGAAATGTGACTAGTGTGGAATGAGGGCAGAGAATTATATGGGATAAGGTTTTAGGGATACAGGAGCAAATTATGGGAGTAGGTTGGAGGCTACTTGTAGAACGTGGTGTTGTTTTCTATTTATTCTAAGAGTGAATGGGAAGACATCAACCAGTTTAAGCCAGCAGGTAGCATAATTAATCTAAATTATGAAACAGTCTCTCTTGTAAGAAAAGATAGTCTGATGAGGAGGAAGAGAGGAAATGGTCATTTAGGAGGCTGCTGAAATGGTTCAGGTGAGTGATGATGGAGGCTTAGACTAAGGTGATGGTAGTGGAAAGGGAAGAAGTAGAGATTGGAGATATATGTTGGGGGTAGAATAGTGAGGACTTGCTAATGAATTCAGTGTGAGAGTGAAGGGGAAAAGACTTAAGAATGAATCTTGAGTTTTTGGCCTAGCTGGATATTGGAACCACCAACTATTATTGAAAAGACTGGGGGAAAAAAAACATGCAAAGAGAAAAGCACCCAGATGAATGTCTGGTACCTGTTTCAGTCATTTAGGAAATGGCAGCTTGCTAATCCAATATGTTAGATGTAGAGTATAGAACGTATCATATGCCTCTGATATTCTTGACAAGGAGAATATTAATAAAGTGATAGAAATGGAAGCCAGATTAGATGTGACTCTCTCTGGGAAACCTTATATTTCTCTCTGTTATCTAGTCCAGGCTCATTCTGCTTGCTGCACCATAGGCCAGTGAATCTGACAGGGGAGGTGTTGAGGTAAGGAAGATACTTTAAACAGGGAGCCAGCAGATGAGAAGATGGCAGGCTAGCACCTCAAAATAACCATTTTATTGGGTTCTGGATGCCAAGTTCCTTTATAGATCAGAGATGAGGGGAGGAAGCAAAGTAAAAAGGCCATTAATCTTGATGCTTTTGAACTGTGGTGTTGGAGAAGACTCTTGAGAGTCCCTGGAACTGCAAGGAGATCCAATCAATACCACCTAAAGGAGATCAGTCCTGAGTGTTCATTGGAAGAACTGATATTGAAACTGAAACACCAATACTTTGGCCACCTGATGTGAAGAACTGACTCCTTTGAAAAGACTCTGATGCTGGAAAGGATTGAAGGTGGGAGGAGAAGGGGATGACAGAGGATGAGATGGTTGGATGGCATCACTGACTTAATGGACATGAGTTTGAGTAAACTCTGGGAATTGGTGATGGACAAAGAGACCTGGCGTGCTGCAGATCATGGGGTTGCAGAGTCGGACAACACTGAGTGACTGAACTGAACTGAATCTTGGAGACATCTCCTAGAATAGCAAACCTCGGGCAGGGGATGTGTTAATTTCTTCCTTCCTGCCATTCACAGATGGACAGGATTCTGAAGAAGGCATTTTAGTGTAGTAGTCAGGCAGAGGGCAGGATTCTCTGAGGCAAACCATTCTGTATGATTATAATAAAAGCAATGAAAAGCAAGTCAAGGAAACAGTTCCAACGTGGAGTCAGAATTGGCTTCCTCCCAGCAACATATCCATCACATAAAGAAGGAAATATTCCCTCTAAGTATTTGCATCATGTCACTGTTATGGCACACTCCACACTGAATTTAATTTATTTAGTCTCTTTGCTAGTTGTCTGCCTAGTTTGTGAGCTTTTCTGGAGGAACAAAGATCACTTAGCTTTCAATCATGAATCCACAATACCTTGCATAGAGTTAATTCTCAAAAGTAAGTGACTGAATATTTGTGTGGTTAATACGAATGAACTATGAGTCATAATGCTTCTCAAAGATTTCCTGTGAGACTATATTTGATCTTGATCCTCTGGTTGTTAAACATTTAAAAGTTAATGCATGTAAGTGAAATGCTAGAAAAGCTTTTCAAACATCAGATTGGTATGGTGCTCAAGTAGTCTCAAGATTAGGTTTCATAATAAATGGCTTTGGGTTTCAGAATACTGGGTAGTTATAAAATCTATTAACTATGAGTTCAGCCTTATCACCTGGAACCTTTCATACTTGGCAAGGTTTCAGGACAGAGCTGGTTGTCTTTGTTTTTTTGTCACCAACATTGTATTGTGGCTAGAGGAACTGTATGCGACCCCAAAGACAGAAGCCCACCAGGCTCCCCTGACCCTGGGATTCTCCAGGCAAGAACACTGGAGTGGGTTGCCATTTCCTTCTCCAATGCATGAAAGTGAAAAGTAAAAGTGAAGTCGCTCAGTCGTGTCCAACTCTTAGCGACATCATGGACTGCAGCCTACCAAGCTCCTCTGTCTATGGGATTTTCCAGGCAATAGTACTGGAGTGGGGTGCCATTGCCTCCTCTGATGTGACTTCCTGTGGCACCTCAAATACCTAAAATGTAGGGTCAGGATCTTCCCTGGTGGTCTGATGGTTTACAGGGTGCCTGCAATGCAGGAGACACTGGTTCAATCCCTAGTCCTGGAGGATCCCACATGGCTTGGGGCTACTGAGCCCATGTGCCGCAACTACTGAAGCCCACACATCCTAGAGCCTGTGCTCCTCAACAAGAGAGTGGCCCCAGCTTGCAACAACTAGAGAAAGCCCTCACACAGCAATAAAGACCCAGCACAGCCAGTAAATAATTAAAAAAAAAATTAAAAAATGGGATTAGAGAGAAGGTTGACACCTGCGAGTCTGAGGACAGATTCTGAGATTAAAATGACAGTTAAATGTTTTTACCCATATTTTTACCCAGGGCTGAATTCTTGTCTGCCCCCCAGAAGGAGTCTACAAAAAACAAACAAGCAAGCTAAAGGTTTTGCAGTATTTTAGTTAAATCATAAAAACATGGCTGCAGGCAGCCCCACCCCAGCTTCTGTCTCTTCTTTGTGCCTCAGTGACATTATATTTAAAGCAGCAGTAAGTGACACTAATTTATCTTCTAGGGCATGATTCTTAAATTTTACTATGCATAGTAAGCACCTGGGAAACTTGTTAATATGCAGATTCTGATTCAGTAGCTCTGGGGTGGGACCTGAGATTCTCCGTTCCCATAAGCTGATACTAATACAGCTGATCCACGGATCATAATGTGAGTAACTAAGCTCCAGAGCTATATAAGGTGAAAAAACATCCAGATTAAAAAAGAGAGTTAGTGCAAACCTTTGATTTTTAATAGTGGCTTAATATTTTGTCCTATAAATATATTATAATTTAGTTGATAAATTCCATATTTTTTGAATGCGCTCTTTGGCTTTTGTAAACATCATTCTAATGAACTTCCATGTACAAAAATATTTGTCTGTCTTGCTGGTTATTTATTTATTAATTTTTGGCTATATTCAGTTCAGTTCGGCCACTTAGTCATGTCCTACTCTTTGCAACCCTGTGGACTGCAGCCCACCAGGCTTCCCTGTCCATCACCATCTCCCAGAGCTTCCTCAAACTCATGTCCATCAACTTGGTGATGCCATCCGACCATCTCATCCTCTGTTGTCCCTTCTCCTCCTGCCTTCAATCTTTCCCAGCATCAGGGTATTTTCCAAGCAACCAGTTCTTCGCATCAGGTGGTCCAAGTTTTGGAGCTTCATGTTTCAGCATCAGTCCTTCCAATGAATATTCAGGACTGATTAAGTTTAGGATTGACTGGTTGGATCTCCTTGCAGTTCCAGGGACTCTCAAGAGTCTTCTCCAACACCATAGTTCAAAAGCATCAATTCTTTGGTGCTCAGTTCAGTCGCTCAGTCGTGTCTGACTCTTTTCGACCTCATGAATCGCAGCACGCCAGGCCTCCCTGTCCATCACCAACTCCCCGAGTTCACTCAAACTCCCGTGCTCAGCTTTCTTTATAGTCCAACTCTCACATCCATACATGACTGCTGGAAAAACCATAGCTTTGACTGGATGGACCTTTGTTGGCAGAATAATGTTTCTGCTTTTTAATATGCTGTCTAGGTTGGTCATAACTTTTCTTCCAAGGAGCAAGCATCTTTTAACTTTACGGCTGCAGTCACCATCTGAAGTGATTTTGGAGCCCCCTAAAATAAAGTCTGTCATTGTTTCCCCGCCCATTTGCCATGAAGTGAGGGGACCAGATGCCATGATCTTTGTTTTTTGAATGTTGAGGTCTAAGCAAGTGTTTTCACTCTGCTCTTTCACTTTTATCAAGGGGCTCTTTAGTTCCTCTTCACTTTCTGCCATAAGGGTGGTGTCATCTGCATATCTGAGGTTTTTGATATTTTGCTATATTACTAGAAGTGTAATTGATTTTTCAAAGGTACACATTTTAACACATATTCTCAAATTGGCAAGAATTTTCAAATGAACTCTTAGATGAAGTTATTATCTATAATTCCATCTTTGCAGCTTTTCCTGCCTACAGGTTCATGTGACATTCTGACACCATGACATTTTTAGTAATGCCTCAAGTAAAATTTTATTCCTTTTATCTAACCATGCCCCTTCTTTTTCATGCTAGTTAAATATTTTAAGTGTTAAGTTTGTGAAGAATCACAGCTGTTGCTGAGGAATGAATTTATAAGTGCATTCCTGGCACAGAATACAAATACTGTATATGACACATAGATAATCAAATCAGACAGAATGACTTCACCTCTTAAGATTTGCACCCAACTCAATCAGTTGATTAAAGATCCAAAACAGCTGGCAGCTGACAGGAATGACTTCTTTTAGAATAACATGGAATCTCTAGATTCAAATATACAGGGGAAAATTAAAGAAAAAATTCCTTCATTACTGCTTACTACATACAATAATAATAATCTGGAGACTTATTGTGTTTTCAGCAGAGTAATATAAATTTATCTGAATAGTGCATTGTTGATCTGGTTCTCCACATGAACACTAATTTGGTTTGTCCTGGTTTCTGACAGGTCTTAACAGCTAACATCCAGATCTCTTCTGCTCTGAAATGTCCATGAGCAAAATGGGAGAACATGTGCTCTTTTGGAAGTCATCATGCTAAGGCAACGCCTTATAGTGACAAGAAAATTTTTTTGGAGTAAGTATACTTACACCACAGTTTCTCTGTAATGTAGATTACTAGGAGGTTGACACAATGATCAAATAAGAGAATATAAATGAAAATATTTTATAAGTTGAAACATGGTAGTTGTACAGTGATTATCTTGAGGTACAGGAGAGGCACAGAAGCTATGAGAGACAAACACATTACTCATCCCCTTTTTCTACCAAATGTCCACATTGTTCTTCCAATAGGAGGCTTCCATTTCTTCTCCCCTTCAAATTCAGTTCAGTTCAGTCACTCAGTCGTGTCTTTGCGACCCCATGAATCACAGCACGCCAGGCCTCCCTGTCCATCACCATCTTCCGGAGTTCACTCAGACTCACGTCCATTGAGTCCATGATGCCATCCAGCCATCTCATCCTCAGTCATCCCCTTCTCCTCCTGCCCTCAATCCCTCCCAGCATCACAGTCTTTTCCAATAAATCAACTCTCTGCATGAGGTGGCCAAAGTACTGGAGTTTCAGCTTTAGCATCATTCCTTCCAAAGAAATCCCAGGGCTGATCTCCTTCAGAATGGACTGGTTGGATCTCCTTGCAGTCCAAGGGACTCTCAAGAGTCTTCTCCAACACCACAGTTCAAAAGCATCAATTCTTCGGTGCTCAGCCTTCTTCACAGTCCAACTCTCACATCCATACATGACCACAGGAACTAACCACAAATCTTATTTCCTCCAAATTTTCATAGACATCTCAGCTCTTGGTAATTATCCTTTCTCACAATTTATGTGATGTAATTTTCTGCCACTTCCTTATTATGTGCCCTGGATCAAGAAAGCCACCAATGTTTAATGTATTTATCAGCTATTTGGATAAACACACTTATTAGAGTTGAGGTCTTCATTCTCCATGCAGCCATAGGATTTAATCATAATAAATAATAATTTTTAAAAAAAAGACTCAAGATGTACTGTTAGTTGAGCACCAAACATGTAAAGAAGTAAAAAAGGTTGATGATCCCTTTAAAGAAATTACAAGCTAATTCTGAAGGAATATATTAGTTTGGTAGAGCGGTCATTAAAAAGTATAATAGATGAGGTGGCTTAAACAATTCTGGATGCTAGAAGCCCAAAAACAAACTTGGCTTCTTCTGCAATCTTTCTCCTTGATCCTCTTCCCACTTTAACATCGTTTTTTCTGTGTGCATATCCTGGTGCCTTTTGTATATCTAAATATTTCTTCTTATAAGGAGGCTAATCAGAGTGGCTTCGGATCTACTCTAAAGGTCTCGTTTTCACTTAATTACCTCCTTAAACGCCCCATCGAAAAAGCCTCTTGATGAAAGTGAAAGAAGAGAGTAAAAAGCTGGCTTAAAACTCAGCATTCAAAAAACAAAGATCATGGCATCTGGTCCCACCACATCATGGCAAATAGAAGGGGAAACAATGGAAACAGTGACAGACTTTATTTTGGGGGGCTCCAAAATCACTGCAGATGGTGACTGCAGCCATGAAATTTGAACAATGCTTGCTCCTTGGATGCAAAGCTATGGCCAAGCTAGACAACATACTAGAAAGTAGAGACATTACTTTGCCCACAAAGGTCTGTCTAGTCAAAGCTATGATTTTTCCAGTAGTCATGTATGGATGTGAGAGTTGGACTATAAAGAAAGCTGAGTGCCAAATAATTGATCCTTTTGAACTGTGGTGTTGGAGAAGACTCTTGAGAGTCCCTTGGACAGCAAGGAGATCCAACCAGTCAATCCTAAAGGAAATCAGTCCTGAATATCATTGTAAGAGCTGATGCTGAAGCTGAAGTTCCAATACTTTGGCCACATGATGCAAAGAGCTGACTTCTTGGAAAAGACCCTGATGCTGGGAACGATTGAAGGCACGAGGAGGAGGGGACAATAGAGGATGAGATGATTGGATGGCATCATCAAGTTGATGGACATGAGTTTGAGCAACCTCCAGGAGTTGGTGATGGACAGGGAAGCCTGGCATGCTGCAGTCCATGGGGTCCCAAAGAGTCGGCTGTGACTGACTGAGCTACTGAACTGAAGGGCCCCATCTCCAGATGGACATTTTGAGTATTGGGGATTAAGACTTCAACATGTATATCTTAAGGGGACACAGTTCAATCCACAATAGAAAGATAAATCTAGAAAGGTATATAACAAAAGGATGGCAAAAAATTAACAATAAAAACAGAGAAATACATAAACTTACTACAACCTGGAAGAGTCATTTTGACTCTTCCATGCTAGATCTGTTTCTTTGGCCACTTTTGTTATTATAATCACGTATAATGGCCTGCCTCAGACAATACTACCCCTCTGACTGTTAAGGTAAAATGCCTTGTTCAGAACCCTGTCCACCTATATATAGCAGGAAGGAAGAAATTAACACATCCCTTGCCTGAGGCTTGGCATTGTAGGAGATACTTGCAAGATTAAATGGCCTTTTTACTTTCTTTTCTCATCTCTCAAACATCTCTGATCCAAGAAAGAATTTGGCACGCAGACCCCAATAAGATGGTTATTTTGAGACATTGGTCTGCCTTCTTCTTGGTCAGCCGGCTTTCCAAATGTTGAAGTTGCATTCCTTGCCTCAACATCATGCCTCTCTGATTCATTTGCCTCTCATTTCACAACAGGATGAGCTTGGACTTGGTAACATTACCAGTCCAGATTATAAAGACTGATCTTGTTTATTTCTCCAGTGGGTATACAACTATGAATTGATCTGAGCTCACAATTGATAAAGAGACAAATAAAAAAGAATATAAAATAATACTCTCAGTTTTTCACTGAACAGAAAATAAATCTCCAACATCTCCTTAACCAAGATCCTAAATGGTTGCATCATTAAACCAAAAATTC
The DNA here is from genome assembly GCA_006408675.1 of Madoqua kirkii. Taxonomy (NCBI): domain Eukaryota; kingdom Metazoa; phylum Chordata; class Mammalia; order Artiodactyla; family Bovidae; genus Madoqua; species Madoqua kirkii. The sequence continues at coordinate 28,603 of SJYC01019886.1, forward strand.
CATTGTTGTTGCCACTAGTAGAAAATGACTTGAAGGTCATGTGCAAGAGAGAAACAAAAGCAAATACTCCATGTAAGAAAACAATAAAAAATGAACCAAGATAAAGCAGCAAGAATAACGTTCTGTTGCTGCTTGGGATTCACTTAGGGAGCTAAGACTTTGAGCAGCTCATGAGGTGCACTTTTCCAGTCACTGTATTTAATTGGCTTTGTCAGATTAGTCCACTTAGGTATCTTGATAGAACTGAAGAGGAAAAGTTAAAATTTTATATAACCTCCTGCTCACTCTGTCTCTTTAATTCAGCTTGCTCCTTGCAAAATCTGGATCACGTAGGTCACGTAGTCTCAGAAAGTAGGGACTTACAATACTAGGAAGTGGAGCTTATCTCACTCACCCTTGTCTTGCTCTTTGCAATTGCCCAGCCCCTGCAAACCTGCTTAATCATACCTATCCAGGTAGAGATCAGGAATACCACTCCTTATCTTGGCTGCTGTTCCCACAAGCACGAAACCTCTTAGTTTAAACAGCCTATTATCAGCTGGTGTTGCCCACTATAGTCTGTCTATAAAATCTCTGTAACTTCTTTTTTGGGGGCTCAGAGCTTAGAGTGTTAACTCCTCTGGGCCTCCCAGCATAATAACCCTGAGTTTTCCAACTCTCCAAGTTTGGTGCTTGGTTTCTCGATTACTGGTTTCTTCAATAGAAAGAACAACCCACCAAACTGCTTGAGTATAAGTATCAAAAAATTAAAGCATGACCCTCCTATCAAATGAACACCTATCAGAAATTTTATTCAACTCACTAGAGAATCATTAAGAGGTTAAGACTAGTTCAGAGTGCATTTATATAGACAATTTAATGAAGAATTATTACAGTGAGATTACTGGATTAGAGGCAGAACTGATTTCCTGCAGGGCAAAAAAAGTAACCTCTGGATTCACCTTTTGCACAGAAAGATTGCATCTTTGCCAGACAAAATTATATAAGCTAACATGTCAGATCACTGCATCTAGAACCTTAGTTTAACATAGTAAAATAAAGTTATATTTTTAAGGAACTGAGATATATATTTACTACAGTAGCAGTTTAATGAAGAGGTCATATCTCTTAATCAAATGAGGATACCTGGGGAATAACTGGAAAGGTAGAGTTTATACTGTATGACAGTCTTTCAGTTCTGATGAAATTATACCAAAAAAAAAAAAGCACTAGATTTCCAGGGTGGTGTCAAAAACTATAGCTATGTTTTCTCACCATGAGAACACTAGCCTGAATCTGTCTTGGCTAACTTTCAGGGAACATATAATGGACCACTGACAAAAGGGTAGCAGAGGGCAAACATTGGTGGGCAGAGGGAGATGCTGAAAATTGCCTGAAACTACATTAGCAGAGACCCATCTTTGTCCCTCTGTATAGTGTGGTATCTTTATCTGGTGTACCTGTGTTTTTCCTTTGTTAAAATAATGGCTATCCTCTGGCATAATTGATAAGCGGTTGTTGTTCAGTTGCTCAGTCGTGTCTGACTCTACAGCACCATGGATTGCAGCATGCCAGGCTTCCCTGTCCACCGTCCACCATCTCCTGAAGCTTGCTCAAACTCATGTTCGTTGAGTCAGTGATGCCATCCAACTCGATGGCATAAAGAGAAGGGGCAGGAAGAGAAGGGGATGACAGAGGATATAGTGTGGTATTTTTATACCTGTCTTTAATCTTCCTGCCTTCAATCTTTCCCAGAATCAGGGTCTTTTCCAGTCAGTCAACTCTTCTCATCAGGTGGCCAAAGTACTGGAATTTTAGCTTCAGCATTAGTCCTTCCAGTGAGTATTCAGGACTGATTTCATTTAGGATTGACTAGTTTCATCTCCTTGCAGTCCAAAAGACTCTCAATAGTCTTCTCCAACACCACAGTTCAAAAGCATCAATTCTTCAGCATTCAGCCTTCTTCACAGTCCAGCTCTTACGTCCATACATGACTACTGGAAAAACCATAGCCTTGACTAGACAGACCTTTATAGTCAAAGTAATGTCTCTGCTTTTTAATATGCTGTATAGGTTTCTCATAGCTTTACTTCGAAGGAGAAAGTGTCTTAATTTTGTGGCTGCAGTCACCATCTGCAGTGATTTTGGAGCTCACTCAACAAAATAAAACTCAGTCACTATTTCAATTGTTTCCCCATCTATTTGCCATTTAGTGATGGGATAAGATGCCGTGATCTTTGTTTTTTGAATGTTGAGTTTTAAGTCAGCTTTTTCACTCTCCTCTTTCACCTTCATCAAGAGGCTCTTTAGTTCCTCTTTACTTTCTTCCTTAAAAATGGAGTCATCTGCTTACCTGAGGTTATTGATATTTCCCTTTGCAGTCTTGATTCCAGCTTGGGTTTCATTCTGCCTGGGAGTTCGCATTGTGTAATTTGCTTATAAGTTCAGTAAGCAGAGTGACAATATATAGCCTGGACATACTCCTCTCCCAATTTTGAACCAGTCCATTGTTCCATATCCAGTTCTAACTGTTTTTCTTGACCTGTGTACAAATTTCTCAGGAGTCAGGTAAGATGGTGTAGTATTCCCATCTCTTTAAGATCTTTCCAAAGTTTGTGTGATCCACAGTGTCAAAGGTTTGGCTTGGTCAATAAAGCAGAAGTAGATGTTTTTCTGGAACTCTTTTGCTTTTTTGATGATCCAACAGATGTTAGTAATTTGATCTCTAGTTTCCCTGCCTTTTCTAAATCCAGCTTGAACATCTGGAATTTCACAGTTCAGAAGCCTGGCTTGGAGAATTGTAAGCATTACTTTGCTAGCGTGTGAGATGAGTGTAATTGTGCAGAAGTTTGAGCATTCTTTGGCATTGCCTTTCTTTGGGATTGGAATGAATACTGATCTTTTCCAGTCCTGTGGCCACTGCTGAGTTTTCCAAATTTGCTGAGTGCAGCACTTTCACAGGATTTGAAATAGCTCACTGGGATTTCATCAGCTCCACTAGCTTTGTTCACAGTGATGTTTCCTAAGGCTAACTTGACTTCGCACCCCAAGATACCTGGCTCTAGGTGAGTGATCACACCATCCTGGTTATCTGGGTCATTATGATCTTTTTTGCATAGTTCTTCTGTGTATTCTTTCCACCTCTTCGTAATATCTTCTGCTTATTTTAGGTCTATACTGTTTCTGTCCTTTATTGAGCCTATCTTTGCATGAAATGTTCCCTTGGTATCTCTAATTTTCTTGAAGTGATCTCTAGTCTTTCCAATTCTATTGTTTCCCTCTGTTTCTTTGCCTTGATCACTGAGGACACTTTCTTATGTCTCCTTGCTTTTCCTTAGAACTCTGCATTCAGATGGGCATACTTTTCCTTTTCTACTTTACCTTTTACTTCTCTTCTTTTCTCAGGTATTGGTACGGCCTCTTCAGACAACTATTTTACCTTTTTGCATTTCTTTTTCTTGGGCTTTTTCTTTTAAATTTGTTTTTTATTGAAGGACAATTGCTGTATAGAATTTTGTTGTTTTCTTTCAAACCTGAACATGAATCAGCCATAGATATACATATATCCCGTCCCCCCTTTTTTTTTTAATCACCCTCCCATCTCCCTTCCCACCCCATCCCTCTAGGTTGATACAGAGCCCCTATATGAGTTTCCTGAGCCATACAGCAAATTCCCATTGGCTATTTTACATATGGTAATATAGGTTTCCATGTTACTCTTTCCATACAAATCACCGTCTCCCCCCCCCCTTCCCCATTTCCATATGTCTGTTCTCTATGTCTCTTTCTCTATTGCTGCCCTGTAAATAAATTCTTCAGTACCATTTTTCTAGATTCTGTACATTTATGCTAGAATATGATATTTATCTTTCTCTTTCTGACACACTTCACTTTCTGACAGGTTCCAGGTTCATCCACCTCATTAAAACTGACACAAATGTGTTGCTTTTTATGGCTGAGTAATATTTCATTATATATTTACCACAACTTCTTTATTCATTCATGTGTTTGCAGACATCTAGGTTGTTTCCATGTTCTAACTATTGTAAACAGTGCTGCAGTGAACAATGGGTTCCATGTGTCTCTTTCAATTTTGGTTTCCTCAGGGTATATGCCTAGGAGTAGGATTGCTGCGTCATATGGTGATTTTATTTCTAGATTTTAAAGGAATCTCCATACTGTCTTCCATAGTGGCTGTGTCAATTTATATTCCCAACAGCAGTATAAGAGTGTTCCCTTTTCTCCACACCCACTCCGGCATTTATCGTTTGTAGACTTTTTGATGATGGCCATTCTGACTGGTGTGAAGTGATTTCTCATTGTGGTTTTGATTTGCACTTTTCTAATAATGAGTGAGCATTATTGAGCATCTTTTCATGTGTTTGTTAGCCATCTGTATGTCTTCTTTGCAGAAATGTCGGTTTAGGTCTTTTTCCTACTTTTGGATTAGGTTGTTTGTTTTTCTGGCATTGAGTTGTATGAGTTGATTGTATATTTTGGAGATTAATACTTTGTCAGTTTCATTTGCTATTATTTTCCCCATTCTGAGGGTTGTCTTTTCACCTTGCTTATAGTTTTCTTTGCTGTGCAAAAGCTTTTAAGTTTAATCAGGTCCCACTTATTTACTTCTGCTTTTATTTCCATTACTCTAGGAGATGGGTCATAGAGGATCTTGCTTTGATTTATGTCGTCGAGTGTTCTGCCTATATTTTCCTGTAAGTGTTTTATAGTTTCTGATCTTACATCAGAACCTGTTGGTTATTTAGAAACATGTTGTTTAATCACATTGTGTTTGGGTTTCTTACCCTTGTATTCTTGTAATTGATATCTAGTCTCATAGTGTTGTGGTCAAAGAAGCTTGATATGATTTCAATTTCCTTAAATTTATGGATGTCTCATTTGTGACCCAAGATGTGATCTGTCCTGAAGAATGTCCCATGTGCACTTGATTAGAAGGTGTATTTTGCATGTGCATGGAATGTCCTAAAGATATCAATGAGATCCTTCTCATCTAATGTATCACTTAAAGCTATGTTTTCTTATCTATTTTCCATTTTGATGATCTGTTCATTGGTGTGAGTGGGGTGTTAAAGACTCTTACTAGTACTGTGTTACTGTCAATTTCTTCTTTTATGTCTGTTAGTGCTTCTCTTATGTATTGAGGTGCTCCTATGTTGGGTGCATAGGTATTTACAATTGTTATATCTTCCTCTTGGATTGATCCCTTCGTCATTATGTAGTGTTCTTTCTTATCTCTTGAAATACTATTTGTTTTAAGGTCTTATGGTTTTTCCTGTGGTCATGTATGGATGTGAGAGTTGGACTGTGAAGAAGGCTGAGCATCGAAGAATTGACGCTTTTGAACTGTGGTGTTGGAGAAGACTCTTGAGAGTCCCTTGGACTGCAAGGAGATCCCACCAGTCCATTCTGAAGGAGATCAGCCCTGGGATTTCTTTGGAAGGACTGATGGTAAAGCTGAAACTCCAGTACTTTGGCCACCTCATGAGAAGAGTTGACTCACTGGAAAATACTCTGATGCTGGGAGGGATTAGGGGCAGGAGAAGAGGACAATCGAGGGTGAGATGGCTGGATGGCATCACTGACTCGATGGACGTGAGTCTGAGTGAACTCTGGGAGATGGTGATGAACAGGGAGGGCTGTCGTGCTGTGAATGATGGGGTCGCAAAGAGTCGGACACGACTGAGTGACTGAACTGAACTGAAGGTCTATTTTGTATGAGATGAAGATTGCTCCTCCAGCTTTCTTTTGCTTCCCATTTGCATGGAAGATATTTTTCCATCCTCTCACTTTCAGTCTATATATATCTTTAGGTCAGAAGTGGGTTTCTTGTAGACAGCATATATATGGGTCTTGTTCTTTATCCATTCAACCAGTCTGTGTCTTTTGGTTAGAGCATTTAATACATTTACATTTAAAGTAATTATTGATATATATGTTCCTATTGCCATTTTCTTAATTGTTTGGGATTGATTTTGTAGATCTTTTTTTCTTCTCTTGTATTTTTTGCCTATATAAGTCTCTTTAACATTTGTTGTAAAGCTGCCTTGGTGGTACTGAATTCTCTTAATTTTTGCTTGTCTGAAAATCTTATTTCTCTACCAACTTTGAATGTGATCCTTGCCAGGTACAGTAATCTTGGTTGTAGATTTTTCCCTTTTGGTACTTTAAATATATCCTGCCATTCCCTTCTGTCCTGCAGAGTTTCTGCTGAAATAGTACCTGTTAAACATATGAGGTTTCCTGTGTATATTACTTTTCTTTTGCTGCTTTTAAGATTCTTTCTTTGTGTTTAGTCTTTGCTAATTTGATTAATATGTGTCTTGGCATGTTTCTCCCTGTAATTATCCTGTATGAGACTCTTTGTGCCTCTTGAACTTGACTGACTATTTACTTTTCCATGTTGGGGAAATTTTCAACTATAATCTCTTAAAAAATTTTCTCATATCCTTTCTTTTTCTCTTCTTCTGGGACCCCTATAATTCAAATGTCAGTGCATTTGATATTGTCCCAGTGGTCTCTGAGAGTATCCTCAGTTCTTTTCATTCTTTTTACTTTATTCTGCTCTTCAGAAGTTATTTCCACAATTTTATCTTTCAGCTCATTGATTCACTCTTCTGCTTCAGATATTCTGCTTTTGAGTCCTTTTAGAGTATTTTCAGTAATTATGTTGTTTGTCTCTATATGTTAATTCTTTAACTCTTCTAGGCCTTTGTTAATTGAGTCTTGCATGTTCTCCATTTTGTTTTCAAGGTTTTTTTTTTTATCATCTTTACTATCATTACTCTGAATTCTTTTCAGGTAGTTTGCCTATTTCCTCTTCATTTATTTGGACTTCTATGTTTCTAGTTTTTCCCTTCATTTATGTAGTATATCTCTGCCTTTCCAAAAATTTTTTTTTCCCCATAGATGACAGCCCACCAGGCTCCCCCATCCCTGGGATTCTCCAGGCAAGAATACTGGAGTGAGTTGCCATTTCCTTCTCCAATGCATGAAAATGAAAGTGAAGTCACTAAGTTGTGTCTGATCCTCAGCGACCCCATGACTGCAGCCCACCAGGCTCCTCTGTTCATGGCATTTTCCAGGCAGGAGTACTGGAGTGGGGGTGCCATTGCCTTCTCCACTTCTTCTTCTGGGACCCCTATAATTTGAAGGTAGCTGCATTTAATATTGTCCCAGAGGTCTCTGAGACTATCCTCAGTTCTCTTCATTTTTTTTACTTTATTGTGCTCTTGAGAAGTTAATTCCACCATTTTTATCTTCCAGCTCACTGATTCATTCTTCTGCTTCAGATATTCTGCTATTGATTCTTTCTAGAGTATTTTTAATTTCAGCAATTGTGTTATTTGTCTCTGTATGTTGATTCTTTAATTTTTCTAGGTCTTTGTTAATTGATTCTTGTATTTTCTCCATTTTGTTTTCAAGGTTTTTGGTCATCTTTACTATCATTATTCTGAATTCTTTTCCAGGTAGTTCTCCTGTTTCCTCTTCACTTATTTGGACTTCTGTGCTTCTAGTTTGTTTCTTCATTTGTGTATTTCTCTGCCTTTTTATTATTATTTAATTATTTCATTAAAAAAAAAATTCTTGTGTTTGAGGTTTCCTTTTCCCAGACTTCATGGTTAAATTCTTTCTTCCTTTTGGTCCTCCTAAGGTTGGTCCAGTAAACTTCTTATAGGGTGAGATTTGTGCTGAATTTTTGTTTGTTTGTTTTTCCTTTGATGGACAAGGCTGAGTGAGATGGTAGTCCTGTCTGCTGATGATTCGGTTTGTATGTTTGTTTGTTTTTTTCTTTAGATGAGGTGTCCCGCTACTGGTGGTTGGGTGATGTTGGGTCTTGTATTCTAGTGGTTTCCTTTGTGTGAGTTCTCACTATTAGATACTCCCTAGGGTTAGTTCACTTGTAGTCTATGGTCTTGAAGTCATTTTCCCATTCCAAAAGCTCAGGGTTTGATCTCAAGTTTTGTGTGGGTCAATACATTCTTTTCCACTGGTTAGGTACTCTTCTCTGCTCTCAGCTGGTGTTCTGCATGTACTTCTTTGTCTGAAGGTGTATTCCTGGTGTATCTGTGGAGAGAGATGCACTCCACATCCACCTACTCCTCTGCCATCTTGTTGGGGATGGCTTTGATTGTCACCTCCTGTACAATGTCATGAACCTCCATCCATAGTTCTTTAGGCACTCTGCCTATCAAATATAATCCCTTTATCTATTTGTCATTTCCACTGTATAATCGTAAGGGATTTGATATAGGTCATTCCTGAATGGCCTAGTGGTTTTCCCTACTTTCTTCAATTTAAGTCTGAATTTTGCAATAATTTTTTTTCTTTAGATGAGGTGTCCCGCTACTGGTGGTTGGGTGATGTTGGGTCTTGTATTCTAGTGGTTTCCTTTGTGTGAGTTCTCACTATTAGATACTCCCTAGGGTTAGTTCACTTGTAGTCTATGGTCTTGAAGTCATTTTCCCATTCCAAAAGCTCAGGGTTTGATCTCAAGTTTTGTGTGGGTCAATACATTCTTTTCCACTGGTTAGGTACTCTTCTCTGCTCTCAGCTGGTGTTCTGCATGTACTTCTTTGTCTGAAGGTGTATTCCTGGTGTATCTGTGGAGAGAGATGCACTCCACATCCACCTACTCCTCTGCCATCTTGTTGGGGATGGCTTTGATTGTCACCTCCTGTACAATGTCATGAACCTCCATCCATAGTTCTTTAGGCACTCTGCCTATCAAATATAATCCCTTTATCTATTTGTCATTTCCACTGTATAATCGTAAGGGATTTGATATAGGTCATTCCTGAATGGCCTAGTGGTTTTCCCTACTTTCTTCAATTTAAGTCTGAATTTTGCAATAAGAAGTTCATGATCTGAGCCACAGTCAGCTCCTAATCTTTCTTTTGCTGACTATATATTGCTTCCCTATCATTGACTGCAAAGAATATCATCATCTGATTTTGGTATTGACCATCTTTGATGACCATGTGTAGAGTCTTCTCTTGTGTTGTTGAAAGAGGGTGTTTGCTATGACTACCATGAATATTCAATGGAAGAACTGATGCTGAAGCTGAAGCTCCAATACTTTGGCCACCTGATGTGAAGAACTGACTCATTGGAAGAGACTCTCATGCTGGGAAAGACTGAGGGCAAAAAGAGGACAGCAGAGGATGAGGTGGTAAGATAATATCACTTATTCAATGGACATGAGATTGAGCAAACTCAGAGTGATAGTGAAGGACAGAGAAGCCTGGCATGCTGCAGTCCATGGCATTGCAGAGTTGGACAGGACTTAGAGACTAAACAGCTGGCCCCAGGATAGCTGAAATGCATATTAAATGAGATTTCAGTGAGCCCAGAGTCTTGCATTTTCCCATGAATAGAAAATCACTTAATTCCTTAACTTGAGATATCTGGTTTTCTTCAATTAACAATAATCTTTTGATGTTCAGACTACTTGCCATTTGTGGCAGAACTTCTGTATAATCTGGCTCCTCTCCTCACCTCCTTGGAGCAGTTCTCTCAGGGTTACTTGATATGCCATCTCCTGGGCTTGATGTCCTAAAAATTCCCACCAAATAAAACATAACTCTCAACTTTTAGGTTTTGAATACTTTTAAAGTTGACATTGGCTCCAGAAATTTTGGCAGGGGAAAGTGGTGTTAGGTAGATATCTAATTTCTGAAAGTCAGTATGTTCAAAAGTTAGAAAATACTGGAAGGTATGGTGTTTTATTGGAGAGGGCAATGGCACCCCACTCTAGTACTCTTTCCTGGAAAACTCATGAACAGAAGAGCCTGGTGGGCTTCAGTCCATGGGATTGCTAAGAGTCAGACATGACTGAGCGACTTCACTTTCACTTTTCACCTTCACGCATTGGAGAAGGAAATGGCAACCCACTCCAGTGTTCTTGCCTGGAGAATCCCAGGGACGGGGGAGCCTATTGGGCTGCTGTCTATGGGGTCGCACAGAGTCCGACACGACTGAAGTGACTTAGCAGCAGCAGCATAATGTTTTATGATCTTCCTATTTAGGTCAGCTAACGGGGCTTGCCTCTTGTGTACTGAGAATGCTGTGGTATTTGGACTAAGGGAGTTGAAAATAGGGGTGGTGTGTAGGAATGGACAAAGTTTGATTTCTAAAGAGCTTGTGAAAAAGCTTATAGAACATTTTAAACATAGTTTTAATGTCCTCTACTTCAATGAAAAAAACAACTCTTGATAAGTAGGTTGTAGCTGTTAAACTATAAGCAGAGGCAGAACAAATGTGATTTCTGGAATTCTAGAATATCCTTTCATTTCTCTAAAACCCTCTGGTGCTGCTAGAAATCCTACTGTTAGGAGTGTTGGTCTGTATCTGACAGCCATTTGCTAATACTGGGACTAGATTGTCAAAGGGGCAGGGGTGTAAGCTAGAGAAGAATATCCAAACAGTTGATAAAAATGGAAAGCTCTTAAAAAAATTATGTATTTTCAACTGATGGATAATTGCTTTATTGTTTTGTGTTGGTTTCTGCCATATATCAACATGAGTCAGCCATAGGTATACATATGTCCCCTCCCCTCCCTCTGTACCTCCCTCCCACCCTCCACACCATCCCACTCCTCAGCTGCTGCTGCTGCTAAGTTGCTTCAGTCGTGTCCAACTCTAGGAGACCCCAAAGACAGCAGTCCACCAGGCTCCTCTGTCCCTGGGATTCTCCAGACAAGAATACTGGAGTGGGCTGCCATTTCCTTCTCCAATGCAAGTGTGCATGCTTAGTCGCTTCAGTTGTGTCCGACTCTCTGCGACCCTATGGACAGCAGCCCACCAGGCTCCTCTGTCCACAGAATTCTCTAGGCAAGAATACTAGAGTGGGTTGACATTTCCTTTTCCACCCACTTCTCTAGGTTGTCACAGAACCCCGGTTTGAATTGCCTAAGTCATATAGCAAATTCCCACGGGCTGTCAGTTTTACATATGGTAATGTATCCTCTATTCATCTCAACCTCTCCTTTGACCCCCTGTGCCCACAAGTCTGTTCTCTATGACTGGGTCTCCATTGCTGCCCTTAAATATGTTCATTGGTACCATCTTTCTAGATTAAAAATAGAAAACTCTTGAATCACATAGCAGGATCCATATTGTGATATCAGAGGGTGGATGCCCTATAATAGCGGGTCAAGGAGACAAGCTGAAGAGTAATACGGCCTAGTACCTGTCCTAGGGATATTGGCCACAGCTGTATTGGCGCTCATGAGCTTCTTGCATTTGACATTGGACAAATAAACTGCATTTTAAGGGCCAGAAAGATGACGAACAGTCTCAGATTCTGTAATATACCTTGGTAAAAACAAAACCTCCCAAAAGGGGTCACTATTAATCTATAATTTTGTATGACAGTGTTTCTCAGATTCTTCCTGAGAACAGGTTTGGAGGAGAGGATAGGTAAAGGACAAGCAGACCTCTGAGGGCTTCACACAGGCTTTGCCTCCAAGGCGAAGAAGGGTGTGAGAATGGGAGAGTGAGTGGGTAAAGAGGAGTATATATATTTCAGTTTTTCTTAAAGCAAGCCCTGTTCTTCAAAGCTAGAGATCTTGCCTGCTGCAGTGGAAGGACTGTGAAAAGAGCTATATTCAAATTTCTTTTCATTCATCATCAAATGCAGTGTTTTCTCTGATGTGTAATGAAACAAATCCTACCTACCTTACAAGATATTTGAAATGTTTAAATAAGGTTAAAAACGAGAGTAGCTCTATTCAATAAATTGTTCTTTAAGCAGAATAAAAATATAAAAGGGTTATTATCACTCTTACTAACAATTAGGTCACTTATTTGTTCAGCTAACATCTACTGAGTATTTCCTACTTGTGAATAGTGAATAACTCCTACCCTAAAGACAATAATCATTTAAATATCAGTATTATGTAAACATCCTGCAAATTCTTTCTCATTTGCACATAGAAGAGCCTTATTCATAATAAATTTTTTTAAATTTAAAATTTGTAGCAAAATTTCAACAAATGAATTATGTTGTGCATTTTAACTTAGTTAAGAACCAAAACAAACATCATTAAGATCATGCCAAAGAAAAGTATAATTAGTAGTTATTTTAAGATATCAAAAATAACCAAACACTAGGAGCTGCCAACATTATTATCTTAGGTCCCTGGTCAGAACCAGAGGAAGTGTAAAGGCAATTGCAGAATCTGAAAACTATCACTTCAATTCAAAGGCAGCTTCTGGGAACAACTTGAGTCTTGAGAGAAAGACAGTCTTGGACTATGTATTTGAACAAATGATACACCCAAGAGCGACAATTTAAAAAATCACCCTTAGGCAAGATGGCAATGTGATATATGGAAATTTCCCCTAGTTCTATCTTATCCTTGGATTGTGGAACCAGAGCGGGCATGGCAGTGAGCCATCCCCTTTGCTGCCTTTTCAGATCCCAATGCCTTTGTTTATTCTAGCCTTTTACTATTTTAAGCCATTAGAGGCAGGAGCAACACAAGCTGGTCTTTAGTTCCTAGACTGAGCAAGGTATTTTGACAAGGAAGAAAAGCTCCCTGTTCACTTGAAGCAGTACTCATTACAAGCTCATTTCCGCCTTAGAGATTCTCTCATGAAGAGCACTCTTGTGCCTACCCTGTGACCTGCAGAAACCAAGAAGGCAATTGGAGGCGATCACCTCAACCCATTCAAACACTGACCCATCACCTGCGGTGAATGAGGTCAACTGTCAAGGTTAAACAATTCTGTGATTTCTCTGAGAATTAAAATCATGCGTTAGCTGAAGAGCATAGGTTGTAGATGCATCATCAAGGAAGCACTTCCTATGCTATGGTTATATTCCTGAAAGGTCAGGAGACAACACCATAATGTGAATAGAGCATGGACCTCAAAGGAAACACATTTCAGGTTTTGAATCTCTTCTACTCCCTCTTCTCAGCAGTCTTTGTGAAGGTACTCAGCTTTTCTAAAATGTTAGTTTCTTCATTTGTGAAGCAGAGAGTAATGACTACACTGTTGATGTGGTGTAAACTTTGGGAATTGCCTTGCAAATACAATACTGTTGTCCCCAACAGAGCCCATCCTTCACATTTCAACCAGGGATGTTTTTCAAGTCTCACACTGTTCTTGTGATTAAGCACACACTCATTAATGAGATTTCTGAGGCCCTTCATGGTTTGAACAATGTTTCTTTCTCCCACTTTGCCGATCGCTGCTTTTCCCAATACTCTGTAATTCAGGTATTTTCAGCTAGATTCCCAAACATGCTTTGACTTTAGGTATTTTGGGGTCTAACCTCATGTCAGTCTCTGTCCCAGTTCCTCTTTTATTCAACTATATTTTTACTCCTCCTTTTTAATTTTAATTCTTTAAAATTTATTTGTAATTGAAAGACAATTACTTTATAATGCTTTTTTGGTTGTACTCATCATTCTGAAGTTACTGGGTTTTCTTAGAATTCTTCTTTGACTTTTCTAAGTCTGGATTAGGTGCTCCTCCCAAAGGTCTTTCCATCTGACAGCACTTACTGTACTTAATGTGTGTGTTGGTTGCTCAATGTGTCCAACTGTCTGCAACCCCATGGACTGTAGCTTGCCGGGCTCCTCTGTTCATGGGATTCCCTAGGCAAGAATACTGGAGTGGATTGCCATTTCCTTTTCCAAGGTACTGTACTGATTGTAACTGCCTATTTACTTGCCTGTCTTCCCCTAATACTTCTATTACAAATATCATAAAGTCCCATAAAATCAGATATGATGGTCATTAGTGGTCAGTGTCTGGTGAGAAGCTGCTTTTGGTTCACAGAGAACTGTATTTTTCCTTAGTCCCTACATGGTAGGAGTGGTTAAGGAGCTCTCTGGAATTTCCTAATAAGGACACTAATCCCATTCATGAAGGCTCCACTGTCATGATCTAACAATCTCCTAAAGATAACAAACCGTCACAGTGAGGACTAAATTTCAGCATGAATCTGGGAAGGCTCTTTTAGTCTACAGCACTTTTTAGGTGGACTCTGATGATTGCCGGTCTGAGGTTCGCTTTTTGGCTTATGTAGACATCCAGGCCCCACCAAACCAGAACCGGAATTTCTGGGAGTTAAGTGTGAATGTTTGCATTGCTAACAAGATGCTAAAACACTCATATGCACACTAACCTTTGGCAGTGACTGATAGGGTAAGTATTCAAATGAGTAGTTGATAATGAATTCAAACAAAACCAGACTCCTGTTTTCAAAATGCATCCCAGTCTCAGGCTCAGCCATTGGCAAATGCAGAGCAGAATGCCTTGCCAGCTTCCTAAGATTATTTTAATCAATTATGTAATACTTCCCTGGTAGATGAGCAGTTTCCTCCAGACACCCCTGCTTTGTACCATGCAAGCATGCCCTGCATGTGTGAGACTGTAACATCTGCAGATCTAATACAGCAGTTAATTATTTAAGGATATTCTCTGCCTTCTCATTAGTATGGTGGGCTCCACACGCAAAGCTCCCTGCGCTTGTTTTTGTACACACAGAACACCTGCACTTTTGGAGACAGGCCTGGGCTCTACGGAACAGGTCCAAGGGAGAGATGAGTGCTTAGCATCATAAACTAGCCCTATTTTGTGAAAATGTAAACCACATATTAGGTAATATTCTGTTCCAAGGCTGTCTCCCCATTTATTATATCAGGTTTTTTTTAAGGGGCATATATTATGTAGTGAATTTTAACAGGGTATACTTGGTGCTGCTACCATATAAATTTATATAAAGAATAGCTCATTAGATGGTTAGTAATGACCTGTCTTAGGGGAAGAATAAGACAAAATAAAGCACCCATAATGAAAAAAAGTTACTGTTCACAAAGTCTTTCTGGGTAGAATGAAAATTAGGAGGAAAATATCTAACATAGGCCTATTTTCTAGAAAATCTGTTTTCAAAGACATTGCCAGCTTCGCAGCATGCTCAACTTAATTATTGGATTTGCATTGCAGAGTACATTTACTACTCTGGTATGTTTGAAAACCATATACAGTAAAATCTCGAGCAGGATATATAATTCTGCCCTGCATTTTAGAGACGGGGTGTGAGCAGCAAACTGCAAGATACAAGCATGTGTCAGAATTGAATTTTTCAAAACAAGATACGCTTTAGGATCTTTAGATTCATGCCTTCTGCAGGTATTAAGAATCTGTGCTTGTGAAACAATCAATAAACATTTAGTGAGTGCTCACTGTGTGTTCAGCTCACCACACCAAACACCAAACATATCTGATAAAGAAAACAGTCATTCCATAAGCATTTCAGTCTGGTAGGGGAAACAGGCAGCAAACAATCAAGACACGGTATGAGAAGATGGGATTAGTTTCCGGGTGGTCTTTGGCCAATCACTCTAATTCAGAGTCTTTCCTGGTGGTGTACGCATCACTCAGCCAAGATGGATGCTAGCGAGAGGGATTCTGGGAAGTCGACAGACATGCAGTGTCTCCTTTTTTTTTTTTTTTTTTTCAACAGAGAGGGAGTTGATGGTAGCAGTGTCCTGTCCAGTAATAAGGAAAGTAAGGCCACCCCTGTTTTTTTTGTAAACCCAGAACCACTTCTATCGGGACAGATAGGCCCTGACTCTAAGCGAAACATTCTGGTGCCAGGAGTCAGCCACAGTACAGGTCTGCCACTCCATGTCTGCCACTCAGCATAACATGGAGTGCAGTGTCTCCTTTAGACCTTTCCTGAACTCTTCCGGTTGGTGGTGGCTTATAGTTCCGCCTTCCTTATCAAGATCTCCTGTCATAAAACAACTCATGCCAGTGGTTACTGTGGTGCCTGGCCAGGATGGGCAGTTTCAATCAGTGTGCTTCCCCTAACAATTTCATAAGTATTTCAGGCTGGTAGGGGAAACAGGCAGCAAACAATCAAGATGGGGTATGAGAAGACTAGAAATGAAGAGTATGTGAGTGATGATGGGAGCCAAGAGGAGAAGAGATGAACTCAGGCTTCAGTAAGAAAGAGCATCTCAAGTCTCTTCTTACATGAGTAAGAAACAGAGCTCCTAACCTTCTACCAGTTTTGTGCCCTGTTTAATCATTTTAAAAGCCCATTTGTAACCCAGAGTCAGGGAAATCTTATATCCCAAATAGAGTGCTTTTATCGTAGCCTGTGCAGCCTTGGGCACAAGGTATTCAGGTAATGGGGAAGTTCCTTTCAGGGAGCATTTCCCTGAAATATATTTTGTTCCCACTTTTAAAACAAGAGATGTTTGTAAAAGCAATCTCTCCAAGCGGACAGAGTGAGTCCTCATAAATTCTCACAGTGCAATAGCCCCTTTTTGGTAACTTTTGAATTTATGAATTTCTGCTAATAGGAACTTTGTTTAAAAGTTGTACTATTGCCACAAAAAAGTCCACAAGCCTAGATGGTGAACTTTGAACAAGTGCAGTTGCAGAGCCTGAGTGTTCTCCAGAACCAACTCAGACCTGATATTAACTCTTACCTGCCAGAACTGGAATATGAAGAGAAAGAGAGCACAAAAGCAAAAGTGATAAAAGATGATGTAGATTGAGACCCAAGTACCAGCTACACCAACTTCACAACTCCTTGCTGTACCCTATAATGATTAGATTGATAGAATCACACGACTCAAAAATAATTTTTAACATAATACACATTATTTTACTAACTACCTGAGCTCGGGTATAAACAACAACTTTTTGGTTAGAACCTTTGCTCAAAGTGGACTAAATGCACCACTTGTTTAACAGTTTTGAGGTGACGAGTAAGACAAAAATTACTGTCTAAAATTATTTCCATTTTACAGATTAAGAAACTAGATTTCTGAGCAATTAAGTCACTAGACCAATATTTAAAATTTAAGAAATCTTGTCCACTTTTAGGCAGGAGGAAGCAGGCTTGGAGAGACCAAGTGACTTGCCCAAAGTAGTATTAAAGCTAATAAATGGAGTGTTTTAATTCAGATCCTCCTACACCCTCATCAGTGTTCTTTACTCCTGCAAGCTTAAGAGTAATGATGTAGATTAGGATTTTATTGTTTAACCTTTTGGATAAATTGCATATTTTACTGAAACCCAGTTAACATTATCTTCATTTCAAAACTATCATCCATATAATAACTAGTATAGTACTCCCTGGGGTTTGATTTGCCCAATTTCAGTCTTCAGTGAATATTCATGATTGCTTGTGAAAAGGTACTAATCTGGAAGTTCAGTTCAGTTCAGTTTAGTTGCTCAGTCGTGTCTGACTCTTTGCGATCCATGAATCGCAGCACGCCAGGCCTCCCTGTTCATCATCATCTCCCAGAGTTCACTCAGACTCACGTACATCAAGTCCGTGATGGCATCCAGCCATCTCATCCTCGATCGTTCCCTTCTCCTCCTGCCTCCAATCCCTCCCAGCATCACAGTCTTTTCCAATGAGTCAACTCTTTGCATGAGGTGGCCAAAGTATTGGAGTTTTAGCTTTAGCATCATTCCTTCCAAAGATATCCCAGGGTTAATCTCCTTCAGAATGGACTGGTTGGATCTCTTTGCAGTCCAAGGGACTCTCAAGAGTCTTCTCCAACACCACAGTACAAAAGCATCAATTCTTTGGTGCTCAGCCTTCTTCACAGTCCAACTCTCACATCCATACATGACCACGGGAAAAACCATAGCTTTGACTAGATGGACCCTAGTCGGCAAAGTAATGTCTCTGCTTTGGAATATACTATCTAGGTTGGTCATAACTTTTCCTCCAAGGAGTAAACGTCTTTTAATTTCATGGCTGCAGTCACCATCTGCAGTGATTTTGGAGCCCCCCAGAATAAAGTCTCTCACTGTTTCCACTGTTTCCCCATCTATCTGCCATGAAGTGATGGGACCAGATGTCATGATCTTCGTTTTCTGAATGTTGAGCTTTAAGCCAACTTTTTCACTCTCCTCTTTCACTTTCATCAAGAGGCTTTTTAGTTCCTCTTCACTTTGTGCCATAAGGGTGGTGCCATCTGCATATCTGAAGTGATTGATATTTCTCCTGGCAATCTTGATTCCAGCTTGGGCTTCTTCCAGCCCAGCGTTTCTCATGATGTACTCTGCATAAAAGTTAAATAAGCAGGGTGACAGTATACAGCCTTGACATACTCCTTTTCTATTTGGATCGAGTCTGTTGTTCCGTGTCCAGTTCTAACTGTTGCTTCCTGATCTACATACAGATTTCTCAAGAGGCAGGTTAGGTGGTCTGGTATTCCCATCTCTTACAGAATTTTCCACAGTTTATTGTGATCCACACAGTCAAAGTTCTTCGTTTTCTGAATGTTGAGCTTTAAGCCAACTTTTTCACTCTCCTCTTTCACTTTCATCAAGAGGCTTTTTAGTTCCTCTTCACTTTGTGCCATAAGGGTGGTGCCATCTGCATATCTGAAGTGATTGATATTTCTCCTGGCAATCTTGATTCCAGCTTGGGCTTCTTCCAGCCCAGCGTTTCTCATGATGTACTCTGCATAAAAGTTAAATAAGCAGGGTGACAGTATACAGCCTTGACATACTCCTTTTCTATTTGGATCGAGTCTGTTGTTCCGTGTCCAGTTCTAACTGTTGCTTCCTGATCTACATACAGATTTCTCAAGAGGCAGGTTAGGTGGTCTGGTATTCCCATCTCTTACAGAATTTTCCACAGTTTATTGTGATCCACACAGTCAAAGGCTTTGGTGTAGTGAATAAAGCAAAAATTGATGTTTTTCTGCAACTCTCTTGCTTTTTCCATGATCCAGCAGATGTTGGCAGTTTGATCTCTGGTTCCTCTGCCTTTTCTAAAGAGCTGACATAAGAGTTGCTGACACATTAAATCCTTAACTCGAGCAGCCCTGGGAGCAAAGAAAGGCATATTACCCCACAGACAGGCTTTATATGTCAGGTTCGCTGTATTTTACAGAGGTATAAAGTCAGCAAGAGGCTGTTTTGGCACTTTCTTAATTTACTTTTTACAAAGTAATTATGATAATGTTAATCTTTTAGTGTTAGGAATCTCTTTGACAGTTTTATATACCTCTAGGAAAGGCCTCAGAAAATTTCCTTTTGTTTATTTCTGGAAAATACAAATGGAGTACTTTTGTGGAAGTTAAACACTTGCAAGTAAAAATAAGGAAAAATAAAAGGTTCAATAATCTGAGAATAACATTGTCTTTTCTCATGCCTCCTGTCTTCCCACAGTGGTAACTCCACTGATCAAAACAGTGATGTGCTGGTTTCATAACAGGCGCTTAAGAGCCTCTGATAAATAGAGAAATATGGTTATGGACCAAAGAACAAAGAATCCTGGAGATGGAAGGCATTTAGTTGTTGGAAATGAATTATGGAATCTCTTTGTATGCATGTTTGTTTATAATTCTGCTCTGCTCATAGCACATTCTTGAATATTAATAATTGAACCTTGTTATCTGGTGACTGCTGAGGACATAATAGGGAGTGGGAGGAAGATTTTCTAGACATTCTTTAAGGTCATGAGGCTTAATATTAAAACAATGAAGCAAATCATGCAAGCAAGCAAGAACATTTAGCAATTTGTCTAAGTTTTCCCTCTGGGGCTTTAACAGGTAAAGGTAGAATAGTTGAATGCCCTGACATTGGCATATAGACTTTCTTTTATTAAGGTGGTTTCATATTTTGAACTATCTTTTCTTCTTGGTTTCTTTCTGCTATCAGTTAAATATATTATAGTTTTTAAAAAATGAGATAACACTACGGTTTTTTGAAATCTAAGGTGGTTAGAAATTATTCACAGGTGCTGGTTCTGTTTCCCAAGGATAATGTACTGCAAATAATATAAGATTCCAGGAACATTAGATTCACAAATGACCTCTATAGCTATGCAATGAGGATATGGGAGTTTGAGGTGGTAAATATTGAACTTCTAGAAAAGCTTGAAGCATCACATTTCTCTCTCCCAGACAGTTGTCTGATTTTATAAAAGTAATAAAATGCCCCAAGTGACTGTGATCTGACTATATTTGAACGTCCTAGATACTCTAGAAACTACAGCTGCTAAAGGAAGAGATGCAGAACATAACAGAGATTAGTCCAGTTTTCATGGAAACTACCATTTATTGTGTGTCTACCATTTGCCAGTCGATGGTTGAGAACTTTATTAATTACCCTTAAACTTTAAAACTGTCCTGAAGAATACATGTTATATTTTTAACTTCCCAAGTGATAAAACTGAAACTCAGAGTGATTAAGTTATCTATCCAAGGTATAAGTTATATACCTAAGATAATGAGTAAATGAATATAAAAGCCAAAATTTGATCCAAGGTCTATCTGATTTCCAAATGATGTAAGTGCATAGTAGCATAAGTTTTGTGTAATTATGTTACCAACACTTTGAATCTGGCCCCAATAAGGGTTCTCCTGTCCACTGCCTTTCAAGCCAGTAGAATGAGATTGAGTTTGGGTCAAAGAATGGAGAGGTGTGAACTGATGCTCTAGAGCACATACTCTCTGGACAGGCCATTGTCAGAGCTGCTTTTTGGGGTTCTTATCATCAAGGAATGGGTAGAGTTTATGTGGGACAGACACATGCTCAGATCACAGAGCCCCACCCAGAGCTTCTGCATATAGCACACCAAGCTGAGTGTTGGGAGCAGCCATTTTGCACTAGGAATTCTGTCCAAAGTGCTGGGTGCAAGGTCTCCACAGCCATACCCTGGGAGCAAGCCAAAGTAGACAAAGCACAAAGGAAAAGAAGAAAAGCAATTTATTACCCAAATTTTATTTGTATTTCCTAGCAATTGTTAATGAGCTGTACTAGTGAAAATTGGGCATTTAAAAAAATTCTTTTTAATAAGAAGTTTTACTTGGTGTGATTAGTTCAAGAAGAAAGGCTGAAGGCCAGTTTATGAAATCTATGTCACCTAATTATCGATCATCTATTTATCGCTATCGTTTATCTGTGTGTCTATCTATCTTTCTTTCTGTCGGCAGAATGAGAGGCCAACTAAAGGCTACTTCAACAAAAGTACTTTATTTGGGTGCTAAACCAGTCCTTAATGGTCATGAAGAAAGAGTGACTTCACCAGTCATCCATAAGTGACGAACTCCTAAATAACGAGTGGAGATGCCTGGTGATTGTTATAGAATGAGATCAGCCATAGTTTTTTTGCCACCTGAGCCATCAGGCTACTCTTGAAAACAAAGAGTCTCCTTTATGCCTGGGAGCCAGAATCTCACCCAGAGTAAATCAGCCTCACAGTCTCATTTGTCAACCTGATGGTGTTAATTGTTAAATTGGAAGTTTAATTTGCCATGTTTGAATAACAATCCAATTCCAGGAAAGCATATGCATCAAGTGGTCAATGGAGAACACGTATACAAAGTTAATTGTAACTGATCCTTGAATCCTGGTGTAACTCAGAATAGGAAATTTCAACTTCATATATTTCTCTCATTATTTTATATCTTAGACATCTATGGAAAATAGCAAATTTTATCAAGTTAGCTTACTTTATTCTTACTTATTA
This sequence comes from Madoqua kirkii, assembly GCA_006408675.1. Classification (NCBI taxonomy): domain Eukaryota; kingdom Metazoa; phylum Chordata; class Mammalia; order Artiodactyla; family Bovidae; genus Madoqua; species Madoqua kirkii. The sequence continues at coordinate 50,072 of SJYC01019886.1, forward strand.
TAATCCAGGTACACATAAATACGCATATATTCTTACTCATTGTTTTAGTTTTCTGCTGATTGAATTACCAAAGGTCACTTATTGAACTTTTCTGTTTAATCTGCATAAGTAATGTTGTGATGTGTTATCTCCATTTTCAATGAGGGAAGTGACATTCAATTCCAATAAATAAATAGCTCTTAATATGTTACAGATCTAGTCCGTGCCAGTGTCAAGATTAAAATCCAGGGTCTGTCTTTTAAGCCCCTGTATTTTTAAAAAACCCACATTGAATCCCATACAAATTGTAAATAATGAACAATCCATTAAGAGAGTATGTTAGTAATTCAGGCATGTTTGACTCTGAAACCCCATGGATTGTCGCCCATCAGGCTCCTCTGTCCATGGAATTCTCCAGGCAAGGATAGGATACTGGAGTGGGTTGCTGTGACTTCTTCCAGGGGATCTTCCCAACCTAGGGATAGAACCCAGGGTCTCCCACATTGCATGCACATTCTTTACCACTTGAGCCATCAGGGAAGCCTCCAGTGAAGAGACTGTCACAGTAAAACAATATGAGGAAACCTTGTCACATTAGCAACAACTAAAGAAATTGTCCATATTCATCCTAGCTAAGAGAAAACTCAAGAGAAACATAACAGTTGCCTTTGAATTTATGAAAGATAATCACATGGGAGAGAGACAGGACTTGGCTTCTGTGACTTCAGTAGTAAAGACTCAGAAAACAGTATGTTGTGTTGCTAGGAGTATGGGCTTCAAGAATGAGGGACCTAAGGTTAGCCTCCACTTTATGCACTACTTACGGCAAGTAAGGTAACTTTTCTCATTTCTTTCTTTATAAAATTGTGTATCATAAAAGTGTTACAATTTGATGGGACTTCTCAAAACTATGTAGTGTAGTCTAACACTACATAATCAAGAACTCCAAAAATGGAGAGAAATTACTCATGGCTGTTGACCTCTTCAGCTCAATTAGATTAGGTGACTGACAGAAAACTAAAGAGGGTTTCAAACATCAGACCGAAGAGACTGTAGATTAGATTAGATCAGTAGTTTCCAGAAATTTTGATTTCACCATATAGTGAAAGTTTAAACAATGTAACCCAAAAAAGATGTCCTTTTCATTATAGGGGACTGGAATGCAAAAGTAGGAAGTCAAGAAACACTTGGAGTAAACAGGCAAATTTGGCCTTGGAATGCGGAATGAAGCAGGGCAAAGGCTAATAGAGTTTTGCCAAGAGAATGCACTGGTCATAGCA
>SJYC01019889.1:0-12101 GCA_006408675.1 Madoqua kirkii
CTATAGTTCATTGTGATCTATACAGTTAAAGTCTTTCGGATAATCTGTAAAGCAGAGGTAGGTATTTTTTTCTGGAATTCTCTTGCTTTTTTGATGATCCAATGGATGTTAACAACTTGATGCCTGGTTCCTCTGCCTTTTCTAAATCCAGCTTGAGCATCTGAAAGTTTACGGTTCACCTACTATTGAGGCCTGGCTTGGAGAATTTTGAGCATTACTTTGCTAGCTTTTTAGATAAGTGCAATTGTGTGGTAGTCTGAACATTATTTGGCCTTGCCCTTCTTTGGGATTGGAATGAAAACTGACCTTTTCCAGTCCTGTGGCCACTGCTGAGTTTTCCTAATTTGCTGGCATATTGACTGCAGCACTTTCACAGCATCATCTTTTAGGGTGTGAAATAGCTCAACTGGAATTCCATCACCTCCACTAGCTTTGTTTATAGAATGCTTCTTAAGGCCCACTTGACTTTACATTCCAGGATGTCTCGCTCTAGGTGAGTGATCACACCATTGTGGTTGTCTGGGTCATGACGATCTTTTTTGTATAGTTCTTCTGTGTATTATTGCTACATCTTCTTAACATCTTCAGGAAGATCCTGAATAGTCCCTTCCATTTATAAGATAAATAGTAGCTAACACATCAGAAAGAAGAAATAAAGTCTCCTGGAGATAACAGTTGGAAGTTGAGGAGCTGACCTGAAACTAGCAATTAGTCTGTGGTCTTCTCCTATTGGACAGGAATAGGTGAGATGGATAAAGAAAGTAAAGACATAATCTTGCCCTTGAGATCTTATATTCCAGCAGAAGAGACAGATACCTAAAGAATCATCCTAGACAATCATTCCTACATGCCTAAAGCATATTCCTAGAGAGAACACCAGTTAATCTTGGATTGATTAGGATGAAAGAAAAAAAAATAATCATGGTATCCTGCATCTTGGGGTGAAATAAAATCTTTCTAAATTCTGCACCAAGTCCAGGTGGCTCAGCCAGAATAAGATACTTCTGAGGGCTCAGTAATCATTTTGGCCTTAATATTTCGACTTTGTAATGGATGTAGAAGTGTTTTTGTCTTTTATTGGCACCTTTACTTGTTGCTGTTGTTCAGTTAGAGGTGTCCGACTCTTTGTGACCCCATGGACTGCAGCATGCCAGGCTTCCATGTTCTTCACCATCTCTTGGAGCTTACTCAAACTCATGTCCATTGAGTTGGAGATGCCATCCAGCATAAATGCCAACTACTTCCCTGTGTATATATTACTTCACTTTAGTGTCATGAATAATGCTATTAAGTAATTTTGTTATTTCTTGTTAGTTTATTTTTGTGAGGAAAGTGAGGCTTAGAAAATTAACTTCCCAGGTGACACATCCTGTAGACAGCAGAACAGATGTCTGACTTCTAAATCTGTGATTTATCCACAGTCAGCACTGCCTATGTTTACTATAGCAGCAGTGACAGAAAGTTTTGAACATCAGAGTCTCAGACATTTCTACTTTAGCTGTTAGGATGTGCAGAGGCCACCAAACCTCTTCGAGTCTAGAAAGCATCATTAAGAAATATTGTCCCACTCTTGTTAGCACAGGGCAGCTGCATGCATGGACTTGACTGAAAACTGCAAAGCTGAGACTGTGGTCCAGTCTGGTGATGGGTAAATTGTTGCTGCCTGTTGAATCTGGGCGATGGAATGTCTTCTGAGAAATGTGACAAAATATTTCATATTTATGATCTAGGTGAAGAGCCATCAGAAGTCCTGTGAACACATCTGGTATTTCTCAGTCAGGTTTTTATACCCAGGGACAGTGGAGCCTAGTGGGCTGCCGTCCGTGGGGTTGCACAGAGTCGGACACGACTGAAGCCACTTAGCAGCAGCAGCAGCAGCAGCAGCAATTTGAACACAGTGGGAAACTGCCAAACCCTGAAGCAGCTGCAAAGGGACTCAGGAAAGGGAACAGAGTTAGGCTGGAGCCCAGGGTGGGGAGGAAGGAGAGGAGAGACACAGTGACTGATTTTGCTCTGGCGGTCTCGTGACTGGGTGACCTTCAATGACAGGAGCTGGTGCGTCAGCTGGAGACAGCGCAGTGCTGAGCTTTCATGCTGCATGATTCAGGGCTCCAGCTGATCATTTTCCAGGGTCAGTGGAGGTTCTGTGCTCACCAAGGCGGGGCTCACAAATTGGCTAAGTACATTGTGGGAACATGTGTTCTCCCTTAGGGATTGTGCCAGAGGCTGCACTTTTAACAACAGGGATTTTCATTAGAAAATTGATAATTTTCTTATGGTCATTTTATTCTAACTGCAGCCTCCTCTCCAGAGCCAAGAAGGGAGGAGCGAGGTTGGAGAGTAGAAAGAAGACAGAGATTTCCACTCTGTCCTTGTGAATGTTGACACGCACATTACTGTACATTCTAAACAGGCTACTGAGAATTTGTACTGAGTGATACCAATGTAACAATTTACAGATAAAGAGACCGTGTGCTAGGTCCTGAGGAGAGGGATAGGGGTGGGGTAAGGGAGGAAATACACGGGATAAGTAAGAGAAGCGTTTGCTGTCCTCAGATTTTATTCTCTTCAGAGAAGACAAAACAGATGCAAGAATGACAGGAGTAGAAAGCTAACCGAAATGATTGCCAGGGGAGGATTCAAATACAGTCACTGGGTCTCTGCTAAGCACATGCACACATGACCGCGTTTAATCTGCCCAACAGCCCCACGCAGAAGAGATCAGTATCAGACTGACTTTACTGGAGGGGAATTGAAGGCTTAGGGAAGTCACTAACTAATCAGCAGCTTTAAAGTCAGACTTTAAAGTCAGCACCCTCACTCCTCAAAATAGAATGCATCTCAGGTGCCTCCAGACTTTGATGCTACACAAGTAATCAGGAAGTAGAACTGGAATTTAAAGCACAGAGTGATCCTCTCTTCTTTGAGGGAAGAAGGCCTTTTGATGGATGCGGTATTTAAGGTTTTGGCTATGAATCATGAATAGAATTTTGGAAGCAGGAAATGCAGAAGTATGTAGCATAGGAGCAGGGGAGGAAAGGGTGTTATGGTAAAAGAAAGAGGTAAATAACCTGATTAATCCTTTCAAAGATAAATACTATTGAATATTATATGTAATAATAAGATTTTAGTATTTCCTAGTTATACTATTTCCTAGTAATTTTTGTTGTGAATGTGAACTTTTAGAAATATAATAAAATATAATCTAATCTCTAAACCGCTCAAGGGCAGAGACTGTGATCTATGTTATCTCCGTTTCCTTCTGTTTTATACAGAATGAGCTCATTATGATTTTTTTGACAATTCTTAAAATTTATAGCTGAGAAATATTGGCAATACCAATCTAACTCTCTTTTTTCATATATGGGGACACTGCAGAAAGAAAGGCTACCTGACTTGTTCAAGGATAGAGGGGGTTTCCCAGCTTTCAGACGATGATGATGATGGTGGTAGAGAAGAAGGAGACAACGAAAAAGAAAACAAAGAGGAGGAGAAGGAGGAGAAAAGGAAAATGTGCTTGGTGTAACTCACCCTCTTTCAATCACACAAGTTCTTTGAGATCGCTCTTCTGAGAAGGATCACAAATTCATCCTGATCCATCCATATGACCTTTTTACAGGCCTCTGTTATAATAAAGAAAGTGAGCTGTATAGGGTGAGAAACAGCTTCTTATTGTGAAAGAGCAGAAGTAAATTTGTTTATTTAGGTACTGAAGAGATAACCCTGCTGCTGCTGCTGCTAAGGCGCTTCAGTCGTGTCCGACTCTGTGCGACCCCATAGACAGCAGCCCACCAGGCTCCCTCGTCCCTGGGGTTCTCCAGGCAAGAACACTGGAGTGGGTTGCCATTTCCTTCTCCAATGCATGAAAATGAAAAGTGAAAGTGAAATTGCTCAGCCTTGTCCACTCCTAATGACTCCATGGACTACAGCCCACTAGGCCCCTCCACCATGGGATTTTCCAGGCAAGAGTAAGAGATAACCTTAGCTGCCTTGAAATATGAATTCTATATCAATATAACTCTCATAGAAATTGTGTCTTAGAAGATCTCAAGGCACCTCTTTAAGCCTCAAACATCAAATCATTGCCTCCTTGAATGCTTTTCATCCATGTCTATCATGATATTGGAATTTTCCAATTCTCCTATATCTTTGATATATGATATTCCTTATATCACAGAAAACGGTGAGAAGTGCCCAACACAATATCTGGTATATTGTATGCTGTCAGTAAATATTTCTTCCCAGATATATACTATACCATTGGCCCATCCTGAGGCAATTCCTCTTATTACTCAGATCATTTAAACTCGTTCATGCATACTTCAAATTTTTGCTTTTTAATTTCTTTCAAACCTTCACATGACTCACATTAAGCTTTCAAATGCATGCAGGGCAGATACCTGTTTTGAGGTGATCAAATAATCCTAGAGAGATAAAAAATTTGCATAAGAGATTTTATTACAAATCAGTTCTGAGGCAGATATCGGAATCTAAGTCTCCCTGATTGCTAGCCTTGGCATTTCTTTCCCTAATTATATTCAGACTCTTCTCAGAAACTGATTTTCCCTCGTTCAGGTATCCGAGCCAGTTTATACTAACAGAATTATGATTCTTATTTGGCTATAAAGGAGACCTCACCCCGAGTGATTTCAGCCCACTGATTCTGACAAACCTTGGCAATTGTATGACTTTGAGTGACCTAGCTTTGGTTAGTGTTCATTTAATATATTCAGTACACACCATCCTGCCTCTTGTTTTTGCTGTTGTAAATCCTGATTTTCTCTAGTGTCAATTTCTGGGCATGACTTCTCATTTAGGACATAAATGGTGAGATTAACCTGAGTTTGGGGCCCATTGCCACGGATAGTATTTGTTTTCCTTGATTCTTGACAGTTCTTTCCAGTTCTGAGTTGCATTTCTCTGCATCACAGAGCTGCCATTCAGTTATCTCCTTATGCAAACCATAGGCCGTGAAAAGCCAAGAGGAATAGTTTAGAATGGCCTTTAAGTGATATTTCTATTCTCATTTTGCTTGTGTAATAAAAATATGCTGTATAATAGGGAAAAGAATTCCTGTTGGAAATAGTAAATAAGACAGTTGACCCAGAGTGTGGTCTTAGCTCTCCAAGCATTAGCTAAGCCATCCCCACAACAGCCAGTTATTTCTCTGAAACGTAGATCTGAAAACTTGTCCAGATAACTTCAAATGGTTTCTGTTAGTTTTAGAGAAGAAAAGCAGTAAGAATGTTTTGTAAACACAAAGTCACTTCACAAAATGGGAAATATCTTCAGCATAAGGAAACTGAAGACTGGGATTGAAACTTCATCCTGGAGAGACAATGCAAACAGGGATTTAGCTTGAATTGAACTTGTGGTGGAATCAAACTATTTAGTCTTAAATTCTGACTCTATGACAGTTACTAGCTGTGCAGTTTGGGGCAAGTTTCCTAGTCTTTCTAAATCTCGATTGTTCTTTTCATTTTTTATACACACAATAGGAAGTTAACAAAAACAATTTTAGAGTTATTATAAAAATCAAATGGGTTAAAATGTGAAACACTTAGAAACTTGAAAGGCCTGTGGTAACTGCTCAATAAACATTAATACCCAAGTCCAAAAATTTCTATAAAAATTTTAAGCAAATCTGACTGTGGTAAAAAATACATGAGAAAACTTGTCCGGTTCCATAGTGATTTAAGATTCATGGAAAGTTTATCCAGGTCCAGTTGAGGCTCCATGCTTCCACTGCAGTGGGGCAAGGGTTCAATCCCTGGTTAGGGAACTAAGATCCCACATGCCACACAGCCAAAGAAAGAGAAAGTTTACTCTGACCAGTCGATGTCTGCTGAAGAGGCTAGGAGATCTGCTTGCAGGTTCTGAACACTTATCTGTTTAGACACACAGTACCCACAAGGAATGCTGATGTGAAAGTAAATGGAAACTAGACATGGGGAAAAGGGATTTGCTCTCCTGTAGAGGCTTCTTAGACATTCATCTAGACATATCACTACATTTACATGGAGCAATTCCAAATCTTAAAGTTCAGGTAGAAAAATCTCAGGCTGAGTAGACACCAAGTTGGCTTAATTTCAGTTAAACAAAGTAAGATTATTCTGCTTTTCACACTTTCCTGAAAGTAGTGGGCAATAAGTAAAGTTATTCATATTTGAAAGCATAACGTTTAAAAATTCAAGAAGATTAGAAATAAAAGCAATTTTAATCCTTGTGTAAAGACTGGGTAGTCATTTGCCTAAATACCATCTGTCAAACTAGAGCAAGAAACCAGTTTTTTTCTGAGTGTATGTCAAGTAGCCATCATGCCATATAATTTGTTGTCTAGATATGCTTATCTGATGTGAATAAATCTTCATTCTGATTTTACCTGATACACTAAGATAGAAACTAACATAGTTGATCTTTATCTTTTAATTTCCTCATCTGTGAAATGAAAATATTGCTCAGCTGTTCAAGGAAGTGCTGTTTTTCACACTTCAATTTCAATGCAGAATAATAGGAACTGAAGTTTATACTTTCCTTCAGTGAACATGTTTTTGTCTTCTCTGCTGTGCAACTGACAGTAAACTGTATACACTGTCTTTATAGCTGGTTGTGGTGATGGTTTAATCAGTAAGTCATGTCCGACTCTTGTGACTTCATGGAAGGTAGACCACAAACCTCCTCTGTCCATGGGATTTCTCAGGCAAGAATACTGGAGTGGGTTGCCCTTTTCTTCTCCAGGGGATCTTCGCAACCCTGGGATTGAACCCACATCTCCTGCATTGCAGGTGAGTTCTTTATCAATTGAGCCACCAAAGAAGCCCTTCTTTACAGTTGACTCAAACTTAACATTTTCTAAATGGTCCAAAGAATTGAGGCCATGTTGCAAATGGTGTGAGAAAGACTAAATGCTGACATAAAAGGCTCCTGGACTTCCCTAATCCTATGGACACACCAAATGTATAGGTACATGTGCTCACTCTTCCTGACCCAGGGATCAAACCTGTGTCTCCTCTGTCTCCTGCATTGCCAGATGGATCCTTTACCATTTCAGCCATGTGGGGAAACCCCTGTAGGTACACATGGAGCAATTTCCTCTGAGAGAGAAAAAACAACAAAAAAAACCCTGAGGGACTTCTCCACATTAGGAGATTGAAACAGTAACCAAAGACCTCTCAACAAACGAAAGTTGAGGACCAGATGGCTTCACTGGTGAATTCTACAAACATTTCAAGAGAAAGAAATTCCAGTTCTTCTCAAGCTCTCCCAAACTATAAAAGAGTAGGAAACACTTCCAAACTCACTTTACAAAGCCAGCATTACCCAGATACCAAAGACAGACAAGGACACCACAAGGAAAGAAAGATAACCAACCACAGAAGCAAAAATTCTCTACAAAATAGTACCAGGTGAAAGTATATTAAAATGATCATAAAACATATTTAATTGGAATTTATCCCTACAATGTGAGGATATTTCAGTTATGCCAACTGATAAATGTGTTGTACTCCATCAATAAAATGAAGGATAAATTACATGGTCATCTCAATAGATGCAAATAATTTTGACAAAATTCAGCATTTATTTATGATAAAAATTCTCAACAAACTGGATATAGAAGGACTGTACCTCAACATAATAAAGGCCATATATAATAAATCTGAAACTAAGTTTGCATTAAATGATGAAAAGCTGAAAGTGTTTCCTATAAGATCAGGAATAAGACAAAGATGTCCACTCCTACCAATTTTATTCAGCACTGTAATGGAAGTCCTAACCAGATTAATTAGGTAAGAAAAAGAATTAAAAGACATCTAAGTTGAAAAGAAAGAAGTAAGACTGACTGTTTGCAGATAACATGATATTATAGATAGCAAACCAAAAAGACTCCATCAAAAAAAAAAAACCTGCAAGAACTAATAAAAGAATTCAGTAAAGTTGCAGGGTACAAAATCAAGACACAAAAATCAGTTGCATTTCTTTTTTTTTAAATCATTTGTCACCATACAAAAGTATTACATTATTATTGAAAAAATCCCCCTAGTCTGTACATTTTCTACCCATGACATTTATTTTGTAACTGGAAGTCTGTACCTCTTAATCTCCTTCACGTATTTCTCGTATCCACCACCCACCTCCCATGCCTCTGGAAGCCACCTTTCTGTTCTTTCTATAACCCTGCTTCTGTTTTGTTATTTGTTCATTTGTTTTTAGATTCCACATATAAGTAAAGTCATGCAGTACTTATCTTTCTCTGTTAAACTTATTTTACTTATCATAATATCCTTTTGCTCCATCCATGATATACAAAGTGGCAAAATTTCATTTTTTTTTCTGACAGAGTAATATTCTATTGTATACATATACTACATCTTATTTATCCATTCACTTGTCTATGGGTTGCTTACATACCTTGGCTATTATAAATAATGCTGCAATGAACATAGGGGTGCATATATCTTTTATAATTTTTTTCTTTTTTTTTACATAAGTACCTAGGAGTGGAATTTCTAGATCAAATGGTAGTTCCAGTTTTAATTTTTTGAGAGACCTTCACACTGATTTCTATAGTGGCTGCAGCGATTTACATTCCACCAATAGTGTGAAGGTTCTCTTTTTTCCACATTCTTGCCAATACTTGCTCTTTCTTAACTTTTTAATAGTTGCCATTCTGAAAAGTATGAATGATATCGCATTGTATTTCCATACACTAACAACAAACTGAACAGACATTTTCCCAAAGACATACAGTTAACCAACAGACACATGAAAAGATGCTCAGTGTTTCTAATCACCAGGGAAATGCAAATCAAAATCAGACATTTCTCCAAAGAAGACATACAGATGGCTAAAATACACATGAAAAAATTCTCAGCATCACTTATTATAAGAGAAATGCAAATCAAAACTACAATGAGATATCACCTCACACTGGTCAGAATGGCCAGCATCAAAATATCTACAAACAGTAAATGCTAGAGAGAATGATGAGAAAAGGGAACTCTCTTCTACTGTTGATGGAAATGTAAATTGATACAGCCACTATGGAGAACAGTATGGTGATTCCTTAAAAAACTAGGAATAAAGCTGCCATATCACACAACAGTCCCACTACTGGGCATAAACCCTGAGAAAACCATGATCAAAAAAGGCACAAATATCCCAACTTTCATTGCAGCAGTCTGTACAATAGCCAGGACATGGAAGCAACTTTGAAGTCCATTGACTGATGAATGGATAAGGAAGTTGTGATACATCTATACAATAGGATATATGTTGTTGTATCATTCCATAAAAAGGAATGAACTTGAATCGGTTTTATAGAGGTGGATGAACCTAGAGCCTTTTATACAGAGTGAAGTAAGTCAGAAAGAAAAAAACAAATATTCTATATTAATGCATAAATATGAAATCAAGAAAAATGGTACTTGTGAACATACTTACAGGGCAGCAATAGAGACACAGAGAACTTGTAGACAGAGCAAGGGAAGGAGAGGGTGGGACAAATTCAGAAAATAGCATTGAAACATACATATCACCATGTGTAAAAGAGGTAGACTGGGAATTTGTTGTATAATATGGGGCTTCCCTTGTGGCTCAGAGGTTAAAGCGTCTGCCTGCAATGTGGGAGATCTGGGTTTGATCCCTGGGTCGGGAAGATTCCCTTGGAGAATCCCATGGACAGAGGAGCCCAATTCAGTGTCCTGTGACAACGTAGAGGGGCGGGATGGTGTGGTAGGTAGGAGGGAGGTTCAGGAGAAGGGGCACAAGTGTATCCCTATGGCTGATTCATGTTGATGTATGGCAGAAACCAATATAACATTGTAAAGCAATCATCCCCCAATGAAAATTAAATTAAATTAAAAAATCAAAATGAAATATCATCTCACAATTGTTAGGCTGTTTATTACCAAAACATAAGAAATAATGAGTGTGGGCAGTGATATGGGAGAAAGGAAACCCTCATGCACTGTGGGTGAGAATGTAAACTAGTGTAGCTACGATGGAAAATCATTTGAAGATTCCTCAAAAAAATAAAATAGAACCACTATATGATCCAGTAATTCAATTTATGAGCATTTATTGAAAGAAAAAAATGGTAACTTAAAAGTATATAATCACTCCCATGTTCATTGAAGCATTTTTTACAGTGACTGAAAGATGGCCTAAGTGTACATTGATGAATAGATAAAGAAGATATTGTATGTGTATGAAGTGGAACATAATTATGCCATAAAAAGAAGGAAATCCTGACATTTGCCACATGGATGGACTTTGAGGATATTGAAGTGAAGTGAAGTGAAGTCGCTCAGTTGTGTCCGACTCTTTGCTACCCTGTGGACTGTAGCCTACCAGGCTTCTCTGTCCACGGGATTCTCTAGGCAAAAGTACTGGAATGGGTTGCCATTTCCTTTATGCCAAGTGAAATGTCATACAAAGAAAAACAAATATCATATAATCTTACTAATATGTGGAATCTAGGAAAAAAACAAATAAACAACCTTGAACTCATTAATACAAAGAATAGATTGATGGTCTCCAGAGGAAGGGAATCGGAGAAGGCAATGGCACCCCACTCCAGTACTCTTGCCTAGAAAATCTCATGGATGGAGAAGCCTGATAAGCTGCAGTCCCTGGGATCAAGAAAAGTCAGACACAACTGAACGACTTCACTGTCACTTTTCACTTTCATACATTGGAGAAGGAAATGGCAACCCACTCCAGTGTTCTTGCCTGGAGAATCCCAGGGACAGTGGAGCCTGGTTAGCTGCGGTTTATGGGGTTGCACAGAGTTGGGCACAACTGAAGCAACTTAGCAGCAGCAGCAGCAACAGCAGCAGCAGCAGAGGCAGGGAACAGGGGATCGATGAAGGAGGTATAAATGTGGTCAAAAGGTACAAACTTCCAATTAAAATAAATCATGGTATATAATGTACAGTTTGGCTACTATAGTTATTACTTCTGTACTATATATCTGAAAATTGCTAGGAGAGTAGATCTTAAAAGTTTTTAACACAAGAGGAAAAAACTGCAACTCTGTGTAGTTATGAATGTTAACTCCACTTATGTGGTGATCATTTCACAGTATATGCAAACATCAAATCATTATATCTCTGAAACTAATGCATTGTTATACATGCATTATTTTTTTTTTAATTAACAAGAGTTCATAATTGTTGGTAAAGTTGCAGAGGAACATGAACCCTTGTGCAGTACTGATTGGAATGTAAACGGGCACAGCCATTGTGGGAAACAACATGGATGTTCCTCAAGAAATTAAAAACACAGCTATCTTACTGTTAAGCAAGCCCACTTCTGGATATATCCAAAGGAAGCAAAATCAGTATCTCAGAGAGATAGCTGCAACCCATTTCACTGCAGCATTTACAAGACATGGAAAGAACACATGTGTCCATCAATAGATTAATGAATAAAGAAAATATGATATATATACACAATGAAATACTGTTCAGCCTTAAAAAAGAGGGACATTCTGTCATTTATGATAACATAGATGAAACTAGAAGCTATTATACTTAGTGAAATAAACCATACAGAGAAAGAAAAGTATTGTATGGCATCACTGACATGTGGATGTTTTTTAAGTCAAACTCATAAAAATATAGTAGAATGGTGGTTGTCAGGGACTGAATTGTGGGGGAAATAGGAAGAGTTTGTAACATTTTCAGTTATATTATGGATAAGATCTGAAGATCTCATGTATAATATGGTGACTATAGTTGATAATACTGTATTGTATAATTAAAATTTGCTGAGAGAGTAGAACTTGTGTTCTCATCAAAAATAAATAAATATATGAGGTGATAGATATGTTAATTAACTTGGTGGAAATAATTTTACAATGTATGTACATATCAAATCATCTCATTTTTCACTCTAAATATGTTACAATTTTATTTGTCAATTATACCTCCATGAAGCTGAAAGAAAAAAATGAGGTCTTGTCTCTATTCATCATACAGATTTTGAGAGCTTTATGCCTTGTCCTGAGTATATCCCAGTGTGCTTTTGAAAGACATATCTTAGCCTGAGTGTTTATCTCTATCTCATCATCTACTCTTCATCTCATAGCGCAGATAAAC
>SJYC01019890.1:0-23386 GCA_006408675.1 Madoqua kirkii
CTCAAGAAATTAAAAACACAGCTATCTTACTGTTAAGCAAGCCCACTTCTGGATATATCCAAAGGAAGCAAAATCAGTATCTCAGAGAGATAGCTGCAACCCATTTCACTGCAGCATTTACAAGACATGGAAAGAACACATGTGTCCATCAATAGATTAATGAATAAAGAAAATATGATATATATACACAATGAAATACTGTTCAGCCTTAAAAAAGAGGGACATTCTGTCATTTATGATAACATAGATGAAACTAGAAGCTATTATACTTAGTGAAATAAACCATACAGAGAAAGAAAAGTATTGTATGGCATCACTGACATGTGGATGTTTTTTAAGTCAAACTCATAAAAATATAGTAGAATGGTGGTTGTCAGGGACTGAATTGTGGGGGAAATAGGAAGAGTTTGTAACATTTTCAGTTATATTATGGATAAGATCTGAAGATCTCATGTATAATATGGTGACTATAGTTGATAATACTGTATTGTATAATTAAAATTTGCTGAGAGAGTAGAACTTGTGTTCTCATCAAAAATAAATAAATATATGAGGTGATAGATATGTTAATTAACTTGGTGGAAATAATTTTACAATGTATGTACATATCAAATCATCTCATTTTTCACTCTAAATATGTTACAATTTTATTTGTCAATTATACCTCCATGAAGCTGAAAGAAAAAAATGAGGTCTTGTCTCTATTCATCATACAGATTTTGAGAGCTTTATGCTATGTCCTGAGTATATCCCAGTGTGCTTTTGAAAGACATATCTTAGCCTGAGTGTTTATCTCTATCTCATCATCTACTCTTCATCTCATAGCGCAGATAAACTGAACTACTTTTAGAACTCCAGCAACATTCTTTACCCTCATTTCTAGCTGATGACTACTTACTCTTCAAGACAACTTAGCAGCAGTGTTTTCCAGAAAGCCTTTCTTGATTTCTTTCCTACTTCAGCACCCTGTCCTTGACTTGACATGGCGCTTATTACACTAAATTGCAACTGACATATGAACTCATCAGGGGCTTCCCTGGTGGCTCAGACAGTAAAGAATCTGCCTGCAGTGCAAGACACCTTGGTTTGATCTCTGGGTTGGAAAGAGACCTGGAGAAGGAAATGGCTACCTCCTCCAGTATTCTTGCTTGGAGAATCCACAGATAGGGGAGCCTGGTGGACTATAGTGCATAGGGTTGTGAAAACTCAGACATGACTGAGTGACTAACACTTTCACTTTCACTCATCATTCTGCCAAACTGGATCATGAGTTCCCTAAGAAAAGTAACTGTCTTTCCTAATGTTATACTACTAAAGTCTAACATGGTGTCTAATACAGAGTAGGTTCTCAACAAACACTTATTGAGTGAAAGAGTGAAGGAACGTAAGCAAGTGAAGAAAGTAAATTGTCTCCCAGTGGAGTTTTAGAGAGTTTGATTCAAATCTGTGATTTTCTAGAAAGCATAAATACTCTTCCTAGTCTTGTGTTTCCCTATTAGTTTAACCATATTTTATTTGTCAAGGGTTGCATGAACTAGACCTGGGTTTGGGATGCAGTGATAAAAGTGATCTGCATGTCAGATTCTAGAATAGAGAGGGAGATAAATCCAAGCAAGGCACATTTCATCTGTACCTGGAGATATTGAGAGGCTGAATAGGATTTACTCCTAGATTTATTTTCAGTGATTTACCCTTAGATGTAAATGATTGTGATCTGGATGAGCACATGGCTATTATCCTAGATTGGGAGGTTTGGACAAGTGAGGTCTGGTACTTAATAGGTGTACCCTCCATGTGGAAGAGCTAAACAACCTAATATTTGCTTTGGTCGAATAAGTATGGGTTTAGGCAACTACAATAATAATGTTGTTGTTATTTAGTCATTAAGTCATGTCTGGCTCTTTTCAACCCCATGGACTGTAGCCTGTCAGGCTCCTGTGTCCATAAAATTTTGCAAACCACTGGAGTAGTTTGCCATTTCCCTTCAGAACATCTTCTCAGTCCAGGGATCAAACTCAGGTCTCCTGCATTGCAGGCAGATTCTTTATTGCTCGGCCACCAGGAGAGCCCACTATAAAGTTTAACTCTGTTTAGTATTCATTTTTTTTCCAACTGTATCAAATAGGTAGAAATCACTACACATATTGTATTACTCGAGAACAAGCTTAATTTTGATTATATCCAGAAAGTTTGTAAGATGGATCCATCTTTTGAAATGGTGTGATTTTATGGAAGATTTCCAGTTGCTGCGTATCTTCTCCTGCTTTTAAATTCTTACTTTGTCTTCTGGAATTTGTGCCCTACTGATTGTGAAATTCTAGATCAGAGTATAAATAGACCTTGCCTAAACAGCAATAAAACCAAACTACACTTAGTCATCACCTAAGAACGTGAAATATGCTTCATTTCCATCTTCCTGACAGGAAGGACTATTTTTAAGCCTTTAAAAAAAGTGATTGTACACTGCTATATTCAAAATGGATAACCAACAAGGACCTATTATGTAACATGATCTCTACTCAATGTTGTGTGCCAGTCTGGATGGGAGAGGGGTTTAAGGGAGAATGGAGACATGTGTATGTATGGCTGAGCCCCTATGCTGTTCACCTGAAACTACCACAGCATTGTTAATCAGCTATATCCTAATACAAAATAAGAAGTTTAAAGTTTTTAAAAAGGAAATGATTATAACATTTGTGAGTTCTTCTGGTTGGAATGCATTATCATACAGTAACTTTGAAAATAAAGACATACTGTACATTCTCAATACACCTTTAAAATATCTACTTGTTCAATATATGCCTTCTGTGAGGTTAGAAGTCAACTAATTCTTTTAACAATCAAACTTTAGCAATGTGGGCTAATATCTTTGAATTTATAGCAAAGAACTTAGGTAGAACTGAAACAAAAGTTTCTGCCTTTCTTATTCTTTTTATTATCCATTAAACCAAGTTTCAGTCATCAGCAATTAATTATGATAGCCAGTTAGCCTAATAACAAAAAGTTTTAAAGATCCCTTTTCCATATTTAAGTCATTATAATGTCATTTTCCATTCTAATATGTCTGAGTGAAAAGTTTCCTTAGAGAGTGAGTTAGGCCTTCATTTAAATAGTAGCATGCAGCAGAGATAAAGTGATTGGGAGGAAATCTACGGTTAAATTTAGGCTTAATTGTGAATTCAGGGTTCCCAACTGCTACAGTGAATTAAAACTCCATCCAAACCTCTGCTTTTTAGAGTCCTTTCTATGCTTGATTTATTCTACAGCATTGCTACTGAAATCACTCTCCATTAAGAGCAGGTGGGATTCAGCTATTAAACCTTGTTTAGAAGTTACAAGCAATTTGGAAAATCAAGGAGTGTAGCACTCAAGTTACGTCTCAGGGAAAATTTCACCAGAGCTCAGAGTTTCTGCTTTTAAGGAGTGGCCATAGTTTAATTGGTCTTTAAAGGAGGAAAAACCTCAACTTCTGGATTTTTCCACTTTGATCCACTGACCAGCTTCCTGAGAAATTAGCTCTTGAATCCAGGTAAGTTTTGTCAAGGCTGCAGAAACTATGATTCAGTTCCTAACACTTAAGATGCCAGTGATCTCAGGAATTCACTTCATTAACAGAAAATATTAGACACTCAAACCTCAGTGTGATAGGGAAGAGGGAAGAATGAGCCTTTGAGTCCATTTTTCTCTTTTATAAATACAGAAGCACTTTCTTATGGTCTTCAGATTGATCACCATCTCTGAACCTTATATATGTATATATTTGAACATTTTCTCTAAAGGGTCATTTGTCCCAGGATGTTGCCCACTCTCCGTTTAGAATCCTGTTGCTTAGTTTTAACAGCTGTTGCCATCCCTCTGTTGCATGTCACTTCATGTCTTATTTGCTCTTTTCTCAGAGTGAGTAACTTGCTTCTGTGTACTTTGATATCATTTTGCAGTGTCCCATGTACACTTTTATTTATTTCTCTTATGTTAGAAAGAACCCTTTGATTTTCTTCTTTTTGCCTTTGGAAACTGTCCAGAAGACCTAACTTGTCACTTTAGTAGATCAGTAGATGAGAAGAATTTTAGCATGTCTGAACTGAAGGGTTAGAATTCTCAAATTCCCTTCCTTTATGGATGAGGAGACAGCGTCCTGGAAGGAGTGAACGACAGTTAATACATTGGTGGCAAAACAAGTGCTTGAACCCAGATTTTCCAACTGTTGTATTTTTCTGGATTTTTCCTTAATGAACACATTGTCTCCTTTTCAGATTCTTTTCCCATATAGTTCATAATGAGTAGCATTCCCTGTGCTATACAATAGATTCTGATTAGTTATCTACTTAATATATTGTAGTGTATATCTATCAATCTCAATCTACCAGTTTATCCTTCCCACGCCAAATTGTAATGACCTATATGTATGGGAAAAGAAATCTAAAAACGAGTGGATATAGGTATACATGTAACTGATTTACTTTGCTCTACAGCAGAAACTAATGCAACATTTTAAATAAAATTTTATATTCCAATACAAATTAATTTTAAAATGCTCATTTTCATATAGTTCAGTTTGTGAACTGATTAAGAACAGGCAGGCATTGTATCACTTTTATCAACAGTAAAGAATATGTGATTATAAGGCAATATGACATTTTAACAAAGAAACATAACAGAGTTTGTATGCTGAAATGAGTCACAGATCTTTAGGTTGTCCCCTGCTTTTAGTCACTAAGTTGTGTCCAACTCTTGCGACCTGATATACTATATAGCCTGCCAGGTTCCGCTGTCCATGGGATTCTCCAGGCAAAAATACTGGAGTGGGTTGCCATCGGAAGTGTATAAAATTATCCAAGTATTGTGAAATTTACTTAGAACATTGTTTTAAATGGAGATGATTCAAGTACTAGAAATACTTTGAGCAGAAAAAGGTACAGTTTCTAATGCCCTTGAGATGCCATTATGAACAGGTGAGTTGTATTAGGAAAAGGAGAGATTTCTCACTCTTCTCATATAAAAAACACACAGCTGGACCAGGGAAGGGGTAGGGGAGAAATTATTTCTCCAGCACGTTATCACTAATAAATTTTTATAAAGCAGAAAGGAAACTCAAAACCCACATCATAGTTGTACTATTGAAGAGGTCAGTAAGGTCCCTTCCTTGTGCCTTAAATATGAGTATTAGACATATTGAAGTAGAATTAACCATATTTATAAGGTATTTATAAAATATATATGTAAAATATAGAGAGAAGCAACAGAAAGACATGTATTATTTTAAGTGTACACTTCAGAGTCAAAAATTACTGTGTATTCTTTTTCCGGATTCAAATCTGAAGTGCTACACTCCCTGGGAGATGCTCTTTAGAAGCAGATATGAATATAGATATCATATTAAAAAGCAGAGACATTACTTTGCCAACAAATGTCCATCTAGTCAAGGCTATGGTTTTTCCAGTGGTCATGTATGAATGTGAGAGTTGGACTGTGAAGAAAGCTGAGCACCAAAGAGTTGATGCTTTTGAACTGCAGTGTTGGAGAAGACTCTTGAGAGTCCCTTGGACTGCAAGGAGATCTAACCAGTCCATTCTGAAGGAGATCAGTCCTGGGTGTTCTCTGGAAGGATTGATGCCAAAGCTGAAACTCCAGTACTTTGGCCACCTCATGCGAAGAGCTGACTCACTGGAAAAGACTCTGATGCTGGGAGGGACTGGGTGCAAGAGGAGAAGGGGACAACAGAGGATGAGATGGCTGGATGGCATCACCGACTTGATGAACGTGAGTTTGGGTGAACTCTGGGAGTGATGGACAGGGAGGCCTGGCATGCTGCAATTCATGGGGTCACAAAGAGTCAGACACGACTGAGCGACTGAACTGAACTGAACTGATGAATATAGAAGCCTAAGAGTTCAAGCCTTTGGCACCTAGAATTGAAACTTCCATATAAAGAATTGTTCTTGAGGTTTGAGTATCCACTTTGTTCAGCCTTCAAGTCCAATAACCTGGGAAAGCTTCAGGGAATAAATCACAAAGGTTAAGGTCTTCATATACCTTAAGATTTTTTATATACCTTAAGGTTTTCATATTATGGATGATTAAAATATACACACAATCCAAAATTTATGTACTTTATACCATTCTTCTTTCACTCAATAAATAAGAAAAATGATTTGTTTCATTCAGTTCAGTTGCTCAGCTGTGTCCAATTCTTTGCAACCCCATGGACTGCAGCATGCCAGGCTTCCCTGTTCATCACCAACTCTTGAAGCTTGCTCAAACTCATGTCCATCGAGTTGGTGATGCCATCCAACCATCTCATCCTCTGTTGTCCCCTTCTCCTCCTGCCTTCAATCTTTCCCAGCATCAGGGTCTTTTCCAGTGGGTTAGTTCTTCGCATCAGGTGGCCAAAGAATTAGAGTTTCAGCTTTAGCATCAGTCTTTCCAGTAAATATTCAGGACTGATTTCCTTTAGGACTGATTAATTTGATCTCTTTGCAGTCTAAGGGACTCTCAAATATCTTCTCTAACACCACAGTTCAAAAGCATCAATTCTTTGACACTCAGCTTTCCTTATAGCCCAACTCTGACATCCATACATGCCAACTGGAAAAACCATAGCCTTGACTAGATGGACCTTTGTTGGCAAAGTATGATTTGCTTAGTATAGAAGAAAAAAGCAGCTGTTATTTTCAGTTGGAAATAATATCAAGGTGAGAAACAAAGAGCAAGTTATTTTTAGACTTGAAGTGATATCAATTATTTCAGAAGTAACCTAGTTCAATCTTTTCATTTTAGAGATGGAAAATTGATACTGAAAAAAATATGATTTGCCTAAGATCAGAGAAGGCTAGTCACAAAATTGGAATGAGTCTGGATATGTGGATGTTGTGCATCAGTATAGGGTGTGTGTGTGTATAACTGTATGCTTGTATGTGTGTATGTAGTAATTTCTCAATCTAAATCAAGTTATTAGTTGGAAGGGGCTTTGTAAGTTTTGATGTACCATGGAGATAATCCACTTACATGTATGAATGCTCTTCTGCTTGTATAAAATCTTTTGGAAAGGCTTTTCTCAGTTTTTATAACTTCTAGGCATCATCCAATGACCTTGAATTAAAAGGTAAATATGATATTTAAAACCTACATCTAATTATATCTCTGGGTTCCTCAGATATTACAGCAGAGAACCAAATACTTAGTCTTTTCTTAGGAAATTGGTAATGGAGAAGGAGGTCACAAAACAAAGGGGGAAGAATCATAGAAAAATTCATTTAAATCTAGTATTATTGTTCACTGGGAGTACACTGATTAAAAACCTAGATGTTTACTTAGATGCATAATTTAATTATTATTTTGTAAACTTGTGAGGTGTTTCGATCTCTGATGCATTCTCAGCAAATGTCATAGTGGATTGGGGTGTACTATAATCCATGATTGAGATTAGCAAGGATAGGGAACAGGATGGACACTTGGAGTCAAGAAGAAAAGGTATATGATATGGGAAGCAATGGGCTCCAAAAGGAAAGGAAGGAGAGATTCAGAGATGCCACTTTCTTGTCAGTTCTCGTGCCTCCTAACCCTCTCGACTCCTCCTG
The DNA here is from genome assembly GCA_006408675.1 of Madoqua kirkii. Lineage (NCBI taxonomy): Eukaryota > Metazoa > Chordata > Mammalia > Artiodactyla > Bovidae > Madoqua > Madoqua kirkii. The sequence continues at coordinate 7,578 of SJYC01019890.1, forward strand.
TACTCCAGACTACAAGTCAGTGTGTTAGTTTGAAGATTTTATAGACAAGGAACCTGAATCGAGAAAGACTGAGTGACTTGCCTGAGAGCACTAAGCAGGGACATTGATAAAACGGTTCTGGAGTCTCCCCGGATTTTGTGTGTCCCAGCAAAAGCCCACATGGGCCTGACTGGCTTTGCCCTTACCTCACCCGTTTAATGGAAGTTCCAGTACCCTCCATGCAATGCTTACTCTTTTGTTACCATTATCAGTTAGACTGTCTCTTTATTTCCTCAGCCCACCGCTTAGTCTCTTTATGATACAGAAACTGTTTCCCATGAATATCCACTGAAATGGATCCTCAGCTTAAATGTAAAACCTAAAACTAAAAAGCTTTAAAAAATAGGAGAAATTCTTTGGGATTTGGGACTAAGGAAGGAGTGCAGATGATGAGACAGCCGGATATCATTTTCAACTCAATGGACATGAGTTTGAGCAAACACTGGGAGATAGTTAAGGACAGGGAAGCCTGGGCTGCTGCTGTCCATGGGATCGCAAAGAGTCAGGTGTGAATTAGTGAGTAAACAACAACAACAAAAGCATTTATAGATGTCATATCAAAAGCTCTAGCTGTGAAAGGAACACTTGTTAAGTTACAGCTTCATCAAAATTCAAAACTTTTCTTGGTGACTGATCCTATTAAGAGGGTGAACAGACAAGCTATAGAATAAGAGAAAGTATTTATAAGTCACATATTCAGCATATCTAAAAAGTATGATGAACTCTGAAAACACAAACATTATGAAAGACAATCCAATCATAAAATGAGCAAAAAGTATGAAGAGATATTTTAGCAAAGACGATACACAGAATTGAAAATATATGAGAAGGAACTCAACATCTTCAATCATTAGGAAAATGCCAATTAAAAGCACTATGTGATCTCACTAAAAACTCATCAGAATGGCTAAAATAAAATGTAGTGATAATACTATGGAGAAGTAATATTTGGCTAGGGCTGCCATAAAATACCACAGTCTGGGTGGGTTCAACAAAAGAAATGTATTTTCTCACAGTCTGGAGGCTAGAAGTTCAAGATCAAAGAGCTGTCAGAATTAGTATATGGTGAGAGCTCTCTGGCTTATAGATGGCCACTTCTCACTATATAATCAAAAGCTATTTCTTTAGTGTGTATACAGAGGATATTGTGCTAAGGACAAATGGAGAAATATATATTTAAGAAAATTTATAAAAACTTGATAAAAACAGTGAGAGCCTATGACATTTGAACCCATTCCTCCTTTCTAGCTCAGCATGACAGAAACTTTATTCCAGGTGGTTATAGCCAAGAACCCGCTTCATGGATCACAGCCTTGTTGTGGCAAAGGAGTTTGTGTAACTCACTGAAGCCATGAGCCATGCTATTCAGGGCCACCCAAGATGGATCAGTCATAGACAGGAGTTCTGACAAAGCATGGTCCACTGGAAGAGGAAATGGCAAACCACTCCACTATTCTTGCCCTGAGAAGCCCATGGACAGTATGAAAAGGCAAAAAGATATGACACTGGAAGATGAGCCTCCCAGGTCAGAAGGTGTCCAGTATACTCCTGGGGAAGAGCAGAGGGCAATTACTCACAGCTCCAGAAAAATGAAGTGACTGGGCCAAAGTGGAAATGATGCTTGTTTGTGGATCTGTCTGGTGGTGAGAGTAAAGTCCGATGTAGTAAAGAAACTATTGTATAGGAAGCTGAAGTTTAGTTCCATGAATCAAACTGGACCTGGTCAAACAGAATATGGCAAGAGTGAACATCAACATTTTAGGAACTGGTAAACTACAATGGACGGGCATGGAAGAATTTAATTCACATGACCATTATAACTACTACTGTGGGGAAGTATCCCTTAGAAGCAATGGAATTGCCCTCACAGTCAAAAAGAGAATCCAAAATGCAGTACTTGGGTGCAATCTCAAAAACAATAGAATGATATCTGTTCGTTCCCAAGACAAACCATTCAATATCACAGTAATCCAAGTCTATGCCCCTACCACTAATGTCAAAAAAGAAGAAGCTGATCAGTTCTAGGAAGACCTACAAGACCTTCTAGAACTAACATCTAAAAAAAGATGTCCTTTTCATCATAGGGGACTGGAATGCAAAAGTAGGAAGTCAAGAGATACCTGGAGTGACGGGCAAATTTGGTCCTGGAGTACAAAATGAAGCAGGGCAAAGGCTAACAGAGTTGTGCCAAGAGAATGCACTAGACATAGCAAACACCCTCTTCCAACAGCACAAGAGATGACTCTACATGTGGACATTGCCAGATGGTCAATATCAAAATCAGATTGATTTTATTCTTTGCAGCAAAATGGAAAAGTTCTTTACAGTCAGCAAAAACAAGACCTGGAGCTGACTGTGACTCAGATCATGAGCTCCTTATTTCAAAATCCAGGCTTAAATTGAAGAAAACCACTTCAGTGTGGTTTCTTAGTGGGAAAACCACTAGGCCATTCAGGTATGACCTAAATCAAATCCCTTATGATTATGCAGTGGAAATGACAAATTCATTCAAGGGATTAGATCTGATAGACACAATGCCTGAAGAACTATGGACAAAGATTCTTAACATGGTATAGGAGGCAGGGACCAAAACCACCCCTAAGGAAAAGAAATGTAAGAATATAAAGTGGTTGTCTGAGAAGGCTTTACAAACTGCTAAGGGAAAAAGATAATTGAAAAACAAAGGAGATAGGGAGATATATACCCAACTGAATGCAGAGTTCCAGAGAACAACAGGCAGAGATAAGAAGGCCTTGAAAAGCAAACAATGCAAAGAAATAGATGAAAACAAAAGAATGGGAAAGGCTAGAGATCTCTTCAAGAAAATAGATGTCAAGGGAATATTTCATGCAAGGATGGGCACAATAAAGGACAGAAATGATAAGAATCTAACAGAAGCAGATGAAATTAAAAAGAGGTGGCAAGAATACACAGAACTGTGCAAAAAAGATCTTAATGACCCAGATAACCAGGATAATGTGGTCACCCACCTAGAGCCAGCCATCCTGGAGTGTGACGTCAAGTGGGCCTTAGGAAGTTTTACTACAACAAAGCTAATGGAGGTGATGGAATTCCAGCTGAGTTATTTCAAATCCTGAAAGATGATGCTCTTAAAGTGTTGCACTACATATATCAGCAAATTTGGAAAACTCAGCAGTGACCATAGGACTGGAAAAGGTCAGTTTTCCTTCCAATCCCAAAGAAGGGCAGTCTCAAAGAACTTTCAAAGTACTGGACAATTATGCTCATTTCACATGCTAGTAAGGTTATGCCCAAAATCCTTCAAGATGAGCTTCAGTAGTGTGTGAACCAAGAACTTCCAGATATACAAGTGGGTTTAGAAAAGGCAGAGGAATCAGAGATTAAGCTGCCAACATTTGTTGAATCATAGAGAAAGCAAGGGAATTCCAGAAAAAAATATCTACTTCTGCTTCGTTGACTACATTAAAGCCTTTGATTGTGTGGATCACAACAAACTGTGGAAAATTCTCATAGAGATGGGAATACCAGACCATATTACCTGTCTCCTGAGAAATCTATATGCGGGTCAAGAAGCAACAGTTAGAACTGCACATGGAACAACAGATTGGCTTCAGATTGGGAAAGGAGTACATCAAGGCTGTATATTGTCACCCGCTTATTTAACTTCTATGCAGAGTACATTATGAGAAATGCCAGGCTAGATGAATCACAAGTTGGAATCAAGATTGCAGGGAGAAATAACAACAACCTCAGGTATGCAGATGATACCATTCTCATGGCAGAAAGTGAAGAGGAATTAAAGAATCTCCTGATGAGGGTGAAAGAGGAGAGTGAAAACCTGGCTTAAAACTCAGTATTTCAAAAACTGAGATCATTGCATCCAGTTCTGTCACTTTATGGTAAAAAGAAAGGGAAAAACTGTAAGAAGTAGCAGACTTTATTTTCTTGGGCTCCAAAATCACTGTAGATGATGACTGCAGCCATGAAATTAAAAGATGTTTGTTTTTGGAAGGAAAGTCATGACAAACCTAGATAGCATATTATAAAGCAAAAGTGAAAGTGAAAGTGAAGTCGCTCAGTCCTGTCTGACTCTTTGAGACCCGGTGGACTGTAGCCTACCAGGCTCCTCCTTCCATGGGATTCTCCAGGCAAGAACACTGGAGTGGGTTGCCATTTCCTTCTCCAGGGGATCTCCTGCATTGCAGGCAGATGCTTTAACCTCTGAGCCACCAGGGAAGCCTCCATTATAAAGCAAAGATATCACTTTTCTGACAAAAGTCCATATTAGTCAAATCTGTGGTTTTACTAGTAGTCATGTATGGATGTGAGAGTTGAACCATAAAGAAGGTGAGCACTGAAGAATTGATGTTTTTGAACTATGGTGTTGGAGAAGACTTTTGAGAGTCCCTTGGACTGCAAGGAGATCAAACCAGTCAATCCTAAAGGAAATCAACCTTGGATATACATTGAAATAACTGATACCAAAACTAAAGTTCCAGTACTTTGGTTACCTGATGCAAAGAGCTGACTCATTGGAAAAGACCCTGATTCTTGGAAAATTGAAGGCAAAGGAAAAGGAGGTGGCAGAGGATGAGGTGGTTAGGTATCGTCACTGACCCAGTGGACATGAATTTGGGAGATAGTGAAGGACAGGGAATCCTGGCATGCTGCAGACCATGGAGTTGCAAATAGTCAAATGTCACTTAACAACTGAACAACAATAGCCAAGAACCCAGAGATCCCTCTCCTCTAGCTCCTGCTCAAGAGCTGCAGTATGTTGTCAGGAGGGAAGGCCTCCCACATCTGTCGTAACCTATCAGTATACTGTACAGTGAAAAAATTCAGGCAAGTTTGACCAAGAGGTCATGGGTTCCCTCCCTCCACCTCACCAGCATTTACAAGGTAGAAGCTGGACCTCAGGTAGGTAAGCTGAATATACAAAGGTCCATATGACCCTTGCCCTATCTCATTCACAGCGTAGAGTTCCCACACTAGGAAAGGCAAGCTAAGAGGAACAGCGGAAATGGTCCCTGCTTAGAAACCTGCCCTTAAAACATGGCTCTTTTAAAGAAAAGCAGACCAGTATCCCTATCCATATTTCCTGTGTCAGGGCTCAGAAATTTTTCCTAGAAGTACAGGCAGGCCCTAAGAACAGAGAGCTCTCAAGCTCTTCTCAAAGGAAATTCAAGTCTTAGAGAAACCTTGGAAAAAATGAAGATTTGGGTGGTAAGCAATCAATAGGCAGGTTACAGTTCCATGAGAAGTATAAGATAGACCATGGGGTGTCTAGTTTGCCAGAGAGAACTAGGGAAACAGAGAGCTGAAACAAGCCCTCAGATGTCAAAGTCAACCTCAAAATCAGTGGGCTCAAGAGTGAACCTTCCAAAAGAGCAAAATGTAACTAAATCGGGCTATGTGGAAACTGATGATCCAGAAAAATCAGCCAACACTAGTGACGTCTAATATCTGCCCTTGATCAGAGAAAGTAATAGTCAAAGATATTCTCAGAAAACATGCCTGAAATTGCACCCTCTGAGGAACGACAGGAGAGGACTCACATTGTAAGGGAAATAGGTTCACTGAAATAGTCCAGCCTGTCACTAAAACTAACAAACACCAACATTAAGCTTCAGGGTTGGGTGGTAGAGTGGGTGCTGGAGGGGAATCAGTATCCAGAATTGCTATAACATATTATCAAAAATGTCCAGTTTAGAACCAAAAATAACAAGATATACAAAGGAACAGGAAAATGACCAGGTCACAAAACAGGCAACTGCCTGTTGGAGAAGATACTAAAGTTGGATTTAGCGGATGTCAAAACAGTTGTTATAATTTTCAAATAATTAAAATATGTTAAAAAGTTCAAATAAGTAAACCATACTTAACTAACTCAAGGCACAAAGGAAGTGGATGGGTGAAGAATTCTATTGGATGAAGAAAATGACTCTAGATAGTAACTCAGATCCATAAAAATAAATGAAGAGAACCAGAAATAATAAGAGGAAGATCACTTGGAGGAGGACATGGAAACCCACCCCAGTATTCTTACCTGGAGAATCCCACGGACAGAGGAGCCTGGCGGGCTACAGTCCATGGGGGCACAAAGACTCCCACATGGCTGAGTGACTTAGCATGCAGTATGCTACAAATGCTGCAAATGTGTGCCTGCTCTCCTTTCTCTCAGCTTTTCTGAAATACAACATACTCATACTAAGTGATAATTATAGCAATGTGTTGTTGAGTTTGCAACATAGGTAAAAAAGGTAATATGTAAAAATAACAGAATAGAAAAACAGAGAATAAATCTATGATAGCATAAAGTTTCTATATCTCACTGAAATTAATTTAGTGTAAGTCTAGAGTATGATAATATATAAGCCCTAGAGCAATTGCTAAGAAAACTTTTATAAAATATATAGTAAAACAATTATTAAAGGGATTTAAGCATTTTGTTGGAAAATATGCACTTAATGAAAAAAAAACAGGAAAGGAGATATAGAGAAAAATGGTATGAAACATTGGAAACAAAAAGTAGCAGATAAACCTATCTATATAAAAGTTTCAAAAGCATATAATTCTTACTATATATATCAATTAAAACTTCAAAATGAAAATCTGATTTTGTATATATAATAACTTAACCAATCCAAAGTTATCTCTCATATTTTATACCAACATAAGCAAAAATTCTTTAATTTTAAAAAATATTACAGAGTATGAATCTATAAGAAAATTGTCAGTTACAGATTCTTTTTCTTTGCAGTAAAACATTGGAAACAAAAAGTAGCAGATAAACCTATTTATATAAAAGTTTCAAAAGCATATAATTCTTACTATATATATCAATTAAAACTTCAAAATGAAAATCTGATTTTGTATATATAATAACTTAACCAATCCAAAGTTATCTCTCATATTTTATACCAACATAAGCAAAAATTCTTTAATTTTAAAAAATATTACAGAGTATGAATCTATAAGAAAATTGTCAGTTACAGATTCTTTTTCTTTGCAGTGAATCATACTTTTCAAAGCAGTGAACAAATTACCAATGCTGCAGAGTTAAGTAGAAAAAGGAAAAATGAAGCATTTGAATACTTAATTTTCAACCAATTTTAAGATCCATTAATAATAAATTCACACTTAACACAGTACTCACTATGTAGGAAGCAATCTTCTAAGACCTTTCCACATATTAACTCACTTAATTCACAAAACTATATGAAGTAAGATCTGTTAATATGTTATTTTTTCCCCCAGATGAGGAAACTGAAGCCAATAATTTCTGCAGAGCCAAACAGCTACAAAATGATGGGGGTCGGGGAAGGAGACTTGAATTTGAACTTAGGTAGTTCATCCTTAGAAGTAATGTAATTAAACATACTAACTTTCCATATTAAGGTGTTTTTCTTAAAATAATATTATTTTACAGATAAGGCTCTAAGCTGAAACTCAGAGTGGTTAAATGATTTGATTGCAGTCACATAAATTGAGTACAGAATCATTTCCTTCATATTCAGGAATGGCCAAAATAGAAAGAATCATAGAAACCACTTAGTCTCACGCCTTCGCTTTACATATCAAAAGAGATAAGAAAACAGAGGGCTAGGGGTTATTTTTAGTCCATATCATAATATTTCTTAGTAGTTAGACTTATCCTTCAATTTCAAGTTTCCTAGGTCTTAATCTCTCAACTTTCCATCCATAATAAATGGGAAAGTTGCACACACACACACAAAATTCCACTATAATTATCAGGTCAGCAAGGAATGATCCTGATAGATTTTCTGTAGTTTGAATCAAATTTCATTTTATTTAAGGTGTCTGTCCTGAGGATCAGGAGCAAATAAGGAAGAACTGAACTGAAACGAAGTGAGAGCCATAGGTAATACTGCAGAAAGGTCAAATGAAGACTGAGAGGAAGTGTTTGAGTTTTCTCAGGGAATTTTACTGGGGATGTTCACAAGCTCTCTGGGAGGAAATCAGGTGAAAATTTCAGAAGTAATGCTTGGTGGTGGAGGTTTGGGAGGTGAGGGGATCAGATATGGAAACCAGACTTCCTTTCTGATACATGGGCATATAAACAGCAAAGTTTATATCTAAGCACTGTTCCTTTCCTATGTGCTGGAATTGAGGCCTTAAATACTATTAATAAGTTGGCAAATGTCAGTAGGAAAGTGGATCTGGAGGTACTTCACTCAGTGGCCTCATCTTTATTTTTTCCAAAATCTCATTCCACTGAGCTATTCTACAGTCCAAAAAAAGATGGTACTGTTTTATAGAAAATTTAAAATCAGAGTAGATTCTAGTCCTCTTTTTACCAAGGGTAATTTTGGGAAAGTCACTATCTCTCAAGGTTTAGGTGAATATAAGTAAGTTTTCTCATTTCCAGACTTTCCAGCAATTTTAATATTGTGATGTGAATCATAAAATTTTAAAAATACCTATAGGTTGTGGTTTGCCAAACTTATTTGATCAAGGGAACTCTTTTTAGAAAGATAAACTTATTGAACACTTTGTTATCAGCACAAACCTCAAAAAATTCTCCCAGAATCTTTTACTTCATTTAAAAATTTTGTTATAAACATTTCTGTCTTCTCTGGACTTGGACTTTCCATATGTTACATGGTCATCTTTCCAACAAGTTGCTAGGTATAAGCATTATCCCTAACTCCTCAATATGCTGAACTGGAAATGATTAGTCATAAATATTTAAAATCCAATGATGTCTCATAGTGGAACAGCATCTTCTCTTTCATCAGTCATGAGCTATGTGGGGCTTTACACCAGGATTTTTGACAGGAGCTTTCTGCTACCAGGGCACAAAGAAGCTGATTCAGGGATACAAGACTTTCCCTTTTTGGTTTCCAATGCAAAGGCTACACCAGTCTGGCTCTTGAATTGTGACATGGAACATACTGTGTATTGACAAAGCTTAACAGATTACCCAACAGACTTTTGAGTTTTGCTGACTTTTAATGTGTAGCAGTTTTTTTTCCTTCAGTCTTCATCCAAGCCTCTTAGTCTAATATCTGAATTTCTAGCCCTCGTTTTAGTCCAAACTCCCTTACCAACTCGTCTTGAAGGACTGCCTTTGATTTTCAATTCACTGATTTATCTGTTGAGTCAATAATTCATTCAACTATTGCTTTCTGCGAGGAGAACAGAGAGACAAATATGGAGGCTACCATCTTTTGGTTTAATAGGAGAAAAAAGACATGCAGAATGCATAAAGTAGATTTAATGTAGTAAATAAGAAATGTTATTAAACAGGCAGAGATGAGGGTTTGAAGGAAGATCTTTCCAAAAGGCATATCTGAGAAAGCTTTAATTAATAATAAAAGATGCCTGGTCCAGAGTCTGCAAAGAATGTGAATGTTTATGTATGTGTCAGTATTGAGAATACATTCATGAATAACCCTAATAATAATAAGTAACATCTATTGAGTGTCCTGCACTCTCTTAAGAGCTTTCTCCTTGTTCTCGCTCACAACAGTTAGAGAAAGTAAACAGTATTTTATTCTCACTTTGCAAATGAATGAACTGAAGCATTTAAGTAACTTATCTGAAGTCACTGAGTCAGTTAAGTGGTAGAGCCAGGCTTTAAATACTCGAAGCATCGGCCTAAGGTCTATGTCCGGAGTCTACTTTATTAAATTATACTCTCCTGCTTCCCTTTACATAGTCTGGATCTCATGGTTGCTGCTGATGCTAAGTCGACTCAGTCGTGTCTGACTCTGTGCGACCCCATAGACGACAGCCCACCAGGCTCCCCCGTCCCTGGGATTCTCTAGGCAAGAATATTGGAGTGGGGTGCCATTTCCTTCTCCAATGCATGAAAGCGAAAAGTCAAAGTGAAGTCGCTCAGTTGTGTCCGACTCTTCGCGACCCCATGGACTGCAGCCTACCAGGCTCCTCCGTCCATGAGATTTTCCAGGCAAGAGTACTGGAGTGGGGTGCCATTGCCTTCTAGTTAGAGTCTAAGAGAGGAGACAGGTCTGCACAGGTGATTAGGATGCAAATATAGGTGATAACATCTGGGATATGCAAAGTATTTAGGAGCAAATAGGAAGCACACTTAGCCTAGACATAAAGGATCAAGGAATTAGGTTACATCTAATCTGGAATCTGAATGATAAACAGGAGTTTGCGAGGTAAAAGAGAGAATGAACAGAAGAGGGTATCCGTAGAGTCAGGGGAGGTAATTCAGCAGAAGGAACGGAACATACAGAGAAGAGTGATGAAAGAGCAGGGACAGATGAAGGACTAGGCCGTGTGACCTCAGGGGAGAGCTGTGGCTGTAGTGACAGCTACTACACAGGTTTGTTGCGGGAATTAACAGAGGTATGTTTAAAAAGAAGAATCTAAGCCTGGGATGGCTTAAACTGTTCTTTGACTTGTTTCTCCCTTTGTCTTCACTTTTAGTTAGTGGTTATAACATTCATACTCAGTGGTTTTTTTCATGCGTTGAGATCTTCCTTGATCATGAGTCAGTGGCAGTCATCCCGAAGCAGTGCTGTCCCCCCAACCCTTAAAAGCAAACCTCAAAAAAGTAGAAAATCAAGATGAAATCTATTGAATCATTTTTTTCCCTGGAAAGCACAAGGCAGGGGTGGGGGGCCATACTGAAGAGATCAAATATATTAGGAGAAAGAAGAGGCAGAGGAAAAGCAAGACAGGAAACAATTTCTTCAGCTTGGATGATGTCATGTGCCAAGATAAAGCTCTGACACCGCACAGCTTCAGAGGGTGATGAGTCTGTGTGGTCTGTAGAGTTGTGCAGGTACAGTCTGTACTTCCGTAGTGAAAGCGCTAAACCATGGTTAAAGATGGCATGCAGGCATGTTATAATTCATTTCGGGGAGAATTTTCTATTAGTGCTGTTCAACACTAGAGAGAGTTAGATTGAGTTATATTGTGAAAGAATAAGATCTCTTCATCAGAAGTTTCCAGGTAGATGTAGATTATCCTTCTATCAAAGATGTCAAAGAAATGAGGGAATCTGAGCTATATTACCCAAGATTTATCCTGACTCAATTCTAAAATTTTCATGTTTCTGAGATATTAATATGCCTTTTGACTTTTTCTTTTAAATGTGTGTGCATCTCTCTCTGTGTGTATTTTTTATTAATAATTTTAAAAATGTAGATAAAGAGAGGAATTCCCTGGTGGTCCAATAGTTATTATAGAGAACTGTCACTGTTAAGAGGAGAAGGCAATGGCACTCCATTCCAGTACTTTTGCCTGGAAAATCCCATGGACGGAGGAGCCTGGTAGGCTGCAGTCCATGGAGTCGCTAGAGTTGGGCACAACTAAGCGACTTCACTTTCACTTTTCGCTTTCATGCATTGGAGGAGGACATGGCAACCCACTCCAGTGTTCTTGGAGAATCCCAGGGACGGCGGGGCCTGGTGGGCTGCCGTCTATGGGGTAGCACAGAGTCGGACACGATTGAAGCGAATTAGCAACAGCAGCAGCAGTCACTGTTAAGAGCCCAGGTTCAATCTCTGGCCAGGGAACTAAGATCCCACAAGCTGCCTGGTGTGGCCAAAAAACAAAAAAAACAAAAAAAACAAAACAAAAACAACCAAAAGAGTCACTAGATTTATTTTTAAAACATAGAAAAGTATAAGTATAAAGTGTAACTTTAGCTTTACACATTGAGTGATCTATACTTGGGAAAAAATTAATGAAAATATATATACATGCCACTGGTAATTCTTTGAGATATTTTTCTTCCAGGTCATTTCTGGTGCCCATCTGTTGTCTTTTCCTCTCCATGTGACAATCAGATTATGTGAATACTTTTATCCCCTTCATACTATTTATATGTCTTAATCATAATTAATAATAACTCTATACAAAAGTCACCTATATATCTGTAGAGTGAGGGCTTTTATGCTGCTTTAAGAGTCTACAAGTTATCTAAAAAAGAATCTCAAGATTAAATGCATGTATTTACTGTAGTTATTGATCAACATGCCTGTCTTAGTTATTGAGTAGTACAGCATTTTAGTAATAAGAGCAAAACTAGTGATATGATATAGGGCAGCAATCCCCGGCCTTTTTGGCTAGGGACCAGTTTCAGGGAAGACAATTTTCCCATAGACAAGGGTGACAGTGGTTCAGGCAGTAACGGGAGCAACGAGGGGATGGTTCAGGTGGTAAAGTGAGTGATGGGGGGCAATGGGGCATGGTGGGTGAAGCTGCTCTCCCGCCACTCACTTCCTGCTGTATGGCCCAGTTCCTCACAGGCCACAGACCCATAGGGTCCGCAGCCTGGGAGTTGGGAAAAGTGAAAGTCGCTCAGTCGTGTCCAACTTTTTGTGACCCCATGGACTACACAGTCCATGGAATTCTTCAGGTCAGAATACTAGAGAGGGTAGCCTTCCCTGTCTCCAGGAGATCTTTCCAACCCAGGGACTGAACCCAGGTCTCCTGCATTGCAGGTGGATTCTTTACCAGCTGAGCCACAAGGGAAGCCCAAGAATACTAGAGTGGGTAGCCTATCCCTTCTCCTGTGGATCTTCTGGATCCAGAAATAGAACTAGGGTCTCCTGCATTGCAGGTGGATTCTTTACCAACTGAGCTATTGTGGGTTGAATGGTAATCCCCCCAAAAGGTAAGTACCTGCCACAACCTCCAGAACCCATGAATGCAGCTCTATTTGTAAAGATGTTTTTTGGAGATATGATTCAGTGAAAAAATTTGAGATGAGATCCTTCTTGTATATCCAGGCGGGCCCTAAATCCAATTTGCTGTTGTTGTTTAGTAGCTGAGTAATGTCTGACTCCTCTAGGAGTTTATGCGATTTCCCAGGCAAGAATCCAGGAGTGGGTTGTCATTTCATTCTCCAGTGGATCTTTCCTATCCAGGGATCAAACCTGTGTCTCCTGCACTGGCAGGCGTATTCTTTACCACTGAGCCACCAGAAGTGAAGTGAAAGTTACTCAGTCATGTCCTACTCTTTATGACCCCATGGACTATATCCTTCCAGGCTCCTCTGTCCATGGAATTCATCAGGCAAGAGTACTGGAGTGGGCAGCCAATCCCTTCTCCAGGGTATCTTCCTCACCCAGGAATCAAACCCAGTTCTCTCACGTTGCAGGCAGTTTCTTTACCATCTGACCCACCACTGTGCTTAGTTGCTCTGTTGTGTCTGACTCTTTGCAACCCCATGGACTGTATCCCTCCAGGTGCCTCTGTCCATGGGGCTTCTTCAAGCAAGAATATTCGAGTGGGTTGCCATGCCCTCCTCCAGGGGACCTTCCCAACCCAGGGACTGAACTGAGGTCTCCTGCATTGCAGGTAGTTTCTTTACCATCTGAGCCACCAGGGAAGCCCCTAAATCCAATTACATGCATCTATATAAGAGACAGATAAGGAGATGACACAAACACAGAGCAGTAAGTTTTGTAAAGACAAACCAGAAATTGGAGTTTCACAGCCACAGCCAAGGAATGCCTGGAGGCACCAAAAGCTGAAAAGGGAAGGAAGGATTTCCCCTTAGAGCCCCCAGGGGCAGCGTGGCCCTGTAAATACCTTGATTTTAGATTCTGGCCTCCAGAGCCCTGAGATAAGATACTTCTATTGTTTAAGCCACCAGTTTGTTAATAGCAGCCTCAGCATATACTGCTATGTATATTTTTATCATCATCAGAACTGCCAGTTGTTCATTGTCATCTGAGGCACACAGAGGTGACTTTAGGAGCCTAGATTACAGCTGTTGAACAGTAGATTTTGTTTATCATGAAACTTAGTTTTAAGAAATCACCTCTGAAATGTGATGTGCTTCCAGCAAAGGAAATTTGTCTTTGCTCCAGAAAGTGAAGCCGCTCATACTCACACATAGAGCTTATGGAAACATTCAAATCCATTCCCAGCACCAGGAAAATTGAGGAAGCCCAAGCATACAAAAACCAACATTTAAATAACCCTATGTCTGGATTATCTAATAAAATGCAGGGCTTCCTCCTTCCGTCGCCCATTTCAAAAATTATTACATACAAATAACAACCCAACTCGATTATCAACATCACATCCTTATCACTTTCACTCATGCAGAGCAGAGCTTCCCATAAATATTCATGGAAAATTTTTTTTCCTTTTTACGCATTCAAAATCCTTGCTTGATGGTCTGGTGTTAGATTTCTGGCACAGTTCAATGTCAAGGGCACTGCAGCTTCCTCTTAACAAAGCATCCTGGCTATCTGCAGAAATGCAGCTGCAGATGCAGGCTTTGTAGCCTTAAATCAAGAAGGCCCACATTTGACAGACTCCTGCAAGTTGACAGACAAGTGCTCGCGCGCGCGCGCGCGCGCACACACACACACACACACACACACACACACACAATTGTGTGTGTGCAATATTTTCCATCCCAGTCACTGGACGTTTGTCACTGGTGCAGTATCTTTAAGGACAATATGTAGAGAGAGCCACGGTCTGTATGCACCCGCAATGTTCTTGCTGCAGAGAAATTTGACTGTCTTGAAATCACGTGCTTCCTTTCAAACACAGACAAGTATTAAGTAAATGACACTTCTATTACACTGATTGACATTTCATTATCTAAATGCCTAGCCTTCTTTTGGCTTTGGGATAATTAGTTGTCAGTTCCCTGAAGCAATTACATTTTCAGTGTTACTCCAGCTCTTCAAAGGGCAATGGGGACATTAAAAAATCTTATACTTCAGACCAAACAAAAGTCCTGAGAAAAATTTCCTGTTCTCACATGGTTCTGAAAAAAAAAAAAAAAATTGGCTACTGGGGAAAAAAAATAGCCCTACATCTCTTACATTAGCTTCAGGAAGGACAGAAAACCAAATTATTTGAATCAGTTTCTCATCAGTGAAGTACAGAGGTTAGGCAAGGTCACAGGGCTTTTTTCCCCAAAAGTGAGAGTTATAATTCTGAGAGTCAGTGTTATCTGTCATTATGCTGAACATGAAGTTTTTATCAGAATGTGGTTACCTCATCTAACCTCTAAACTTGAAGAAATTGTTTAATTTTGTGTATCACTTCAGGAAGGACAGAAAACCAAATTATTTGAATCAGTTTCTCATCAGTGAAGTACAGAGGTTAGGCAAGGTCACAGGGCTTTTTTCCCCAAAAGTGAGAGTTATAATTCTGAGAGTCAGTGTTATCTGTCATTATGCTGAACATGAAGTTTTTATCAGAATGTGGTTACCTCATCTAACCTCTAAACTTGAAGAAATTGTTTAATTTTGTGTATCTATGTGTTCAGCATCTTCATCTATCTATCTATCTATCTATCTATCTATCTATCTATCTATCTATCTATCTATGGTTCCAGAGTTATCATTATTTTAGTATACATGCTACCGAATTCAACAGTAAGCTGAAGTAAGCACCGGGCTTATTATTGAATTTTTAAGTCGCTTCAAATTTGCTTTATAGTGATCTATATAAAGAGAAAGATCCAGGAGACGGATGGAAATGAAGATACATATAATACACAACTGTGAAAGATGCATGAGAATGCACAAGGTCAGTTGAATGGAAGTGCTTTGAGATTGGAATTAATTTAAGCTGGTGATGGCCACAGGTATAGTAATGAGACATTCATTTCGGTTCAGTTCAGTCTCTCAGTTGTGTCTGACTCTGCTACCCCATGAATTGCAGCCAGTCAGGCCTCCCTGTCCATCACCAACTTCTGGACTACACCCAAACTCATGTCCATCAAGTCAGTGATGCCATCCAGCCATCTCATCCTCTGACGTCCCCTTCTCCTCCTGCCCCCAACCCCTCCCAGCATCACAGTCTTT
>SJYC01019891.1:0-18031 GCA_006408675.1 Madoqua kirkii
TGAACGTGGAGTAGCTCCTCTTGGCACCCCTGCTCCCGTGCAGCTACCACTCCTTGGCTGTGGGGTTGCTCCACTCAGCCGCCGCCCTGACCTTAGATGCAGGGAGGGGAACAAAGAGACTGACTCAAAGTGACTTTTACCAGACAGACCAATGTAGAGCATAAGTGCAGTGGCCTAGAGCAAGGCCTTAGGGGGAGCTGAGTATACTCCCTAGAGGATACAGCCATAGCATGCTGGAGCGAACTGGGCCCCCGAGACTATCAAGTCATCCCTTTCATTATGTCAACAAACACAAACTTAGCTCTTACTATGGGTTGGATGCTGAGGATTCAGTAGTAAGCACGGACCCTGCCCTCAAACATGATACAAAGCTAACTAGTGGAGAAACAATTTATGTATCAGCAGTGTGTGTAAGCGTTAGTTACTTAGTCATATCCAACTCTTTGCAGTGCCATGGATTGTAGCTTGGCAGGCTCCTCTGTCCATGGAATTCTCCAGGCAAGAATACTGGGGTGGGTTGCCATTTTCTTCTCCAGGAGATCTTCCAGATGCAGGGACTGAATTCAGGTCTTCTGCATTGCAGGCAGATTCTTTACCGTCTGAGCACCAGGAAAGCCATCAGTCATGATATATAGTCAAACAGTGGGCAAATCTAGGGGAGTAAATTGCCCCAGATCACAAAGTCGGTTTGTAGCCAAGTGAATGCTAGAATCTGGGGCTTTTGAATTTCTGAAATAGCTGGCAGTAGCTGTGATACAAGAGCTCTTATGTATCTATGCAAACCACAAAATGTTTTTGTCTTTTCATCTGAATAAATGTGTGGCCTTGGCCAGCCTTCCCCAAAGCTCACTCAGCTACCTACAGAACTTCAGGTTCATGGAATACAGTCATTAAAGTCTTGGCTAAAGAAGACAGATTCACCAACTAACCATCCAAGCACAGCTTTTGAAAACTGCCAGGATTTAGCTCGATTGCCCCCTACTCCAATTATCTACCATCAGTTATTCTAATTGCTGATTCTTTTTAATATTCATTTCTTCCAAAGGGCCTGTTCCCTGCAAGGTGCTCTCAGTCTGCTGAAATGCAGTTGATTCTGGAATAAAAGCTTAAGGTCACTGAATCCCCATCTATAAAACTTGCCACCTCAAGAGTTGGCAGATATTTGGAAATGAGGTGTCAGGCAGCTGACTTGTCTTTTCTTGAGTGTGAATGTGTGTTTGTGTATATTTTTTGTAGGAAAACAGGGTGGGTAAGAACATACTCTTTGTAGATTATTAGAATTAGTACATTTGCTGAATTTCTTTGTTTTACGTATGAAGAATATCATATAGAGTTTAAGGAACATCTAGTTAGTTGCAGAAACAGGGCAATAGGTAGATATTCTCATTCTGATCCCAGTGTTTATCCCATGTTTCCTACTGGTTATCAAAGTAAAATTTCACATTGCCTCAGGTAAATAAGCCAATGGTGAGAGCCAAACTGAGCAAAGAGAATGAAATGCCATTAAAGAGATGCTTTGGTGTTAAGTACCCCTCAAATGCTCTTGGTGAGTAGCAGCTGTCTCTGCTTAAACACAGGTCTAGTTCTTTACTGGAAGATCTGTTAAGTTAAAATGTAAATGAATAACTGCCTTTTAACTTTTATTCAAGAAGAAAAGGTCTCAATGAGAACAATCCACGTGTATAACTCAGTTACAGTTCCCAGTCCTTACTAGGAAATCTATGAATATTAGATGCATAAATAAGCCAATAAATAGTGCTTCTGAGGTGGTGCAATGGTAAAAAAAAAAACAAAAAAAAACAAAAAAAAACAAAACAAACAAACAAACAAAAAAACCTGCCAATGCAGGAGGAGCGGGTTCAATTTGTGGGTCAGAAAGATCTGCTGGAGGAGGAAATAGCAACCCAGTCCAGTATTCTTGCCTGGAAAATTCCATGGGCAGAGAATCCTACCAGTCCATGCAATGCAGAGACAGATGCAGCTGGGTGACTGAGCACATAGCTAGGCTGAGTAGACAGGTAGTAATGAGGAGGCACAATGATATATAAAGAGCAAAGGACTTGATTTGGGATATCAGGCCATTTACTTAACCTCTTTAAAGCTCAGTTCCTTTATTAAAAAAATTCAGATAGCAACACCCATCACCCAGGACCATTCTGGGAAATAAAATAATATTTTGAAGTCCTCACTCTCACATTAAATGCTATAAAATATGCTTTAAAACTACTCATCTCTTGCTGTAACACCTTTGGCTTTCAGAAGTAGAATGCTATTTTATGTAATGGTTCTAGAAAGTGGATATGTGGACTGACTGCATGTGAGTCACCAAAAGAATTTGGAAAAATACAGATTCTCAGATTTTACCCTAAACCTAGAGTTAGAAGCTCTGAAAAGGGGCCTGAAAATATCAGTTTCTGTTTACAGCACACTAGGGCACTCTAATGTTCAACTCCATTTAGGAGCTGTGGTGTGTGTGTGTGTGTGTGTGTGTGTGTGTGTGTGTGTGTGTGTGAAGCTCCCTTAAATAATAATACCCAGATTCTTCTTCTGGAGACTCTGTAATTATTATTGCTTTTTTTTCCCCCCTGATTACAAATTGTCCTATGACTAATCCAGTGCCATTTTACATATTATAGGTTTTTGATAAATATTCTCAGCCAAGTAATAAACATGATTAGGTAAATAATATATTTGGTCAAAAGCAAATTGATATTTGCTATTTTATTTCTAAGAAAATTTAGGAGATGCATATACACATTTCTCTGGGAGACTTTATGCTACCAGCAGATGTAAGTAGATTTATGGTTTGTCTTTGGAAGTAAAAAATTTAGCTATTTTCCCACCTTATAAATAACTTCTATAATTGCTCAAAAAACAACAATGCCTACCATTTGTTGGTCAATTACAGCTAAATTATATATGCCTACTTGATTAGAAAATAGGTTGTTCTTTTCTTCTCATAGGGCTTGATATTCATGTTTTTGTTTTAATTTTGTCATAATTTCGACTACATACATGCCAGATTGAACCAAATGAAATTCCTAGCCATAACAAGCACATATTTTTGGCCAGTTAACTTAAAACATCATTTTTCATTGGGGCATGAAGTGAAGTGAAGTGAAGTGAAGTCATTCAGTCATGTCCGACTCTTTGCGATCGCATGGACTGTAGCCTACCAGGCTCTTCCATCCAGGGGATTCTCCAGGCAAGAGTATAGGAGTGGGTTGCCATTTCCTTCTCCAGGGGATCTTCCCGACCCAGGCACCGAACTCGGGTCTCCCGCATTGCAGGCAGATGCTTTAACCTCTGAGCCACCAGGGGTGCCAGCAAGGAAGCCCCACTGGGGCATAGTTAGACCTTTTAATTAAAGGGACTATAAGGTTACCTAAGGTCTAGTTCATGACATGACACTGTTTCTGTAGCTTTGGCCTAAGCATTTGGCATCTTTGAAGATGAATTTTCTCATGAAATGAAATGAGAGGTAATAGTAGATGATTTTTAGGTTTCTTCCAGTTTGACCTCTTAGGATTCTACTGGTATGAGTTCCTTTAACACTGAAGGTGAAAGGAATCTAGGATAAAAGGAGCCTATAAAATGAAACCATACACGTCTCTACGATAGAGTAACTGTTTTTAAAAAAGAGAGTAAGCCTTACAGGTTTATTAAATTGAGGAAGAAAAAAAACCTATAAATCTCGTTGAAAAGATATCTGTGATTTATTGCCATCCAGAGGCTCAATTATAGCTACTCTTGGAGAGTTATTAACTACAAAGCATCCCAACAATAATGGGTAATTGCCGTAGAAAACCCAGCCTGGCATAGCTTGAATGTGTCTGGTTCCCATTCACAAGCCATCATTTTAAAAAGATACATCATTGAAAGGATAAACATAAAATATGAACTCTATAGTCCAATGAAATGACTGTCTCATCAAAACTGTAATTGTGTCTTAAATCTACACAAAATGTCACAGAGGGAGCCAGAAGTGTATCCAGCCAAGAGAAGATTCTGCTTTGACTTTCATTTTCCTCAATTTCCCACCTGATTCTTCTTCCCTCCAGGGAAATATGGACTGTGATAAGGAGCATAATGACCAGCGTAATGTGGTGGCCTAGTCATATCCCTTTAATCCAATTAGAAATCCATTCAGAGCCCCTGCTCGAGCTATCTATGGCAACCACTTTTCCTCAGTCAATTTATGCTCAAATCCATCAACACCATTTAATGTGCCCTGCTGTTCAGGGTCATTCAGCATCTTCTCTGTTAGTCTCCCAAGCACTGTGCACATCGACACATCAGCATATCCTCCATCACCTCCTGATAAGCTTTCCTCATCGCATTTTCTCTCTCTCCTTATTCTTTGTCTGTTTTCCTTCCCTTCTTGCCCTCTTTTAATTATAGAAAAAGAAGTGCTTATTGGTTTTGAAGTAAAAAGAAGGAAAGAGGTGATCTCTACATACACATGCTAATATTATTTTTAAAAATTGGACAGAAAATGCATGGATATATGTTCTTTATTTTCCAAAATGTTACCTTTTATTCCTTTATCTTTCCATCTGATTTCAAGCCTTTTCAGAGAACTTGTGAATCCCTGCAGCCCAGTTAACTTGGCAGAAAATAGAGCTTTCTCAGCATTAGGAAGCACTGATATGGTGTGTACAAGAAATTATCTTTGATGGAGAATTGAAAGATAAGAAGAGTACTGACTACTAATTGGCTCTTTGACTCTGGGCAAGGTACTTCTCTCTGAGTCTCACATGAATAATGAGAAAATTAGTCTAGATGAGTTATTTTTGAACGGGCATCTCAAGACATGAATTAAAGGTCAAAGAAGGGACAGGTGATTTGGGCTTTGCAAGGCTTATTATGGTTTCATTTGAAAAAAATTTAAGACAGAAATTTTAAAGGTTCTTTCTAATTCTCTAAAATTTGAGAAGGCAGAACCAAAATAATGATAACTACAAATAACATTTGTTAATATTGCTTCTTAGTTTATAAAGCATTTGAATTCATGATGTAGGAATAAGTAAAGACCACCTAAATGAGACAATGTAAGGTTATTTATTCAGAATCCCTGTAGCCAGGAAGTCAGTCTCCATCACCTATGTTTGGCAGATTCCAATTCAGGTAGAAGAGTAGGATAGTTTTATAATAGGAAAAATATAAGGCTCTAAGTCGGCCCTGAAGGAGGCTGCTGGCCTGGGGAAGCTGTAGGTAGGTAGACTAATAGAGGTAGGGCATCCTAAGTGATTGGTTAGAGACTCATGAAAAGTGAAAGTCTTTGCTCAGTCTTGTCCAACTCTTTGCGACCCCATGGCCTATACAGTCCATGGAATTCTCAGGCCAGAATACTGGAGTGGGTAGCCTTTCCCTTTTTCAGGGGATCTTCCCAATCCAGGGATTGAATCCAGGTCTCCCGCTTTACAGGCAGATCCTTTACCACCTGAGCCACAAGGGAAGACCAAGAATATTGGATTGGGTAGCCTATCCCTTCTCCAGGGGATCTTCCCAACCCAGAAATCGAACTGGGGTCACCTGCATTGCAGGCGGATTCTTTACCAACTGAGCAATGAGGAAGCTCATATTTGTCTTCAATTGATCCTAAGTTAGAAATGGGGACAAAATTTTAGGAAATAATCATTTCCCAGTTATGTGGGCCTGATTTCTACAGATATTGCTATCTGGCTTCTTAAACTAGTTGTTAGCGACTGTAGTTTGACTTCTTGAACTAGTTACTGTGAATAGCATGCTGGCTTCCTGTGTTGATTGCTGCAGGTTTTGGGTCAGAGTTCTTTTTTTAATGAAGTCTGGTTATTTATAACTTTAGTCTGTCAGTGATTGCATTTGAGCTCTAAAACAGCAGTGTAAATGGAGATGACTGGCTTGTATTTTTCTTTCCTCTGTTGATACTCTGCATTTGAGAGCTAATTTTCAAGTCAAGGTCTGTCTGTGTCGAGCCCCTATCTATTTTACCTGAAAAATCCTCTACCTCTGCCGGAATTTGCAAAATTGTTTTCCTAATAAATAAAATATTAGGATGATTAAAAATGTCTCCCTCTCACACTTCCAGCTTAGGCTGGAGGGAGACTTCTACCAATGTTATCGGGTAGGCTGGCTTCTCCCGCCAATAGCAGCTCTCACAGGATCACAGCTCTGCTTTGGGCTACTAGGATGCTCCAAGCTATCCTGCCTCAGTGATACTACTTGAGTCTTTTGAAGCCAGCTGCTTCCGTCGCCTATGGTGCAGACTGTTTACAGGGCAGGTGCCAAATCTGCCAGAGCTGCTCTAGGAGAGTTACTCTGCCTTTCCCTCCAGCACCAGGCTCTAGCTCTCCCATTAACTTTTATTTGTCAGGCCATCCAATGACCCATGTTTTCTGAGTCATCTTCTGGTTTAAGTGGAACAACCCAAAGGGCACCATACATTAAACAAGCAAGCAAACAAACCCCCAAACCTAATTTTGATAACTCATTTTCCTTCAAGGCAGGTATGCAAATCAACCCTATCAGTGACCCCAGGTCGCATGATTTCTTGTCTGGTTGCACATGAAGATATTTAAATACAAAGTCTCAAGAAAAGTAAAATGATTTTTAGAATTTGGGCCTCCGGGCTTTGGCTTGAACAAGTGCACACCATTACACCTCCTTTCATCTTGAAATACAGTACCTTGATTGAAAGTATCAGTTACATCGATTAGGTAGATGGCAGGTCCAGTTTATCTTCAGGCAAAAGAGAAAATCTCAGTCTGTACTTCTTTCTCCGGATTATCTAGGCCATCTTATTTTGGGTTGCGCTAACTGAGCTTGCAAAATTTCTTGGATAAATTTATGTTGAGTAGTACCAGTAGATATTTTTTAGAAGACTGGTGACTTTTATCCTTTCATTATCTTTGAATTTGACTTGCAGATCTTCCTTTCCTGAGGGAACATCAGGGAAAGGCAGAGTCTTTCAGAATTTGTGAAAGAGCCTCAAAAATGTTGGCAGACTTCTTCTCTGAATCTAGCTGTGTACAGATATCTCTGTCAGCATATCTCTGTTTTTTACCGATAAGTCGAGTCATAAGGCAGGTTGTATGCTCTAGTCTGACAGCATAGCTTTTTGGCAATGTATTTCCGTGAATAGAACCTCCAGCAAGTGTTTAATGATGGGAGCCTGCTTCTCTGATGAAACACCTTGTGTTCTTGCCTCTTGGTGCTTAGTGTTGCTCAGTGTAATGTCTACTTCGATGACTCTAAGCACATCTAACAAATAGTTTCAAGAACCTTCTTGTACCAGCCTGTTCATTAAGGACACTAAGCCTATCTTTGAAGAGAAAATAATTCATGCCTCTTTTTTCCCTGCCAGGAATAGCATTCTTCTTCTTTACCTAACATTCTCCTATTATCCTTCAAAACTGGCTCAGATTAGCTAGGCTTCATTCATGTCCCAAGATAAATTTTGACATGACTCTTGACTTGGAGCTTGCACCAAGGTCTTTTCACTACGAGAGTTAAGCGTGTATATTAAATTTCTTCCCTATGTAACATAGCATAATCACCATCATTTTCAATTTCCGCAGCTCTGATTGAGGGACTGGCTTCTTTTGGAACAAAACATGGGGGAGTTCATGCCTAAAGATGCTGTTGAAAATAATGGAGATTGTTTTTGCCAAGCAACTAAGAAGCAGATAGTTAATTCCATGATCCTAATACAACATGCAAAAATGGAAGACCAGCCAAAAATTTAACTGAGTGAAAGACATGGCCAAGGAGAGCCCTCCTAGGATTGCACTCTTCCCTGGGGATCTGAAATAGTGTGCACATACACTTGGCTGTATCACTCAGGACAATCAGAGCAGGATGAAGGCAGTTTGAAAGGATGCCCTGAGCAACACACAGAACCATCAGCAAAGAGAGAAAACATTTATAGCTCAAGGGGCTTAAACACAATATATGAACAAAACGTGGCTGAACAATGTGATACTCTGAACCTGGGGCAATGCTTAGAAACACAGTGTTTTAAAAAAGTCACCCTCAGGAATTCCCTAGTGGTCCATTGGTTAAGACTTCATGCTTTCACTGCTGAAGGCCTGGGATCAGTCCCTAGTCTGGGAACTAAAATCCCACAAGCCACGTAGTGTGGCCAAAAAAAAAAAAAAGCAACACAGGAGATGATAGAGTTAGAATATTCCATAAAAATAGTCACCTTTAGCACTGGTGGTTGGAAGACTGTATATGTCCAAGGCTGAGCCCTCTGAGAAGTGACTAGAGAGGAAACTTCTAAGCTTATAGTTTCTGGTTGAATGTGATGTAAATTTGTAAACTTTCTGAATTATAAAATTATCTCCAAGCTACACACATATCCAGAGGTCATAAGAAAGGATTTAACTGACTGATTGGACTTTGGCACAACGTTATACCAATAGGTGCTTATGCAAAGTCAATGGTGCACCTCAGGAATTTAGGCTAACAGACATAAAGAAAAACAGTTCTGAGCAGGAATATCACAGGTCTCATACTGCAGGTGAAATGGGCTTCACAAAATTCATTCAACCAAGTTGCTAAATAAACGAACAAATAAAGAACAACAAGTTGCAGAGGAAAGTGAAAGAGGCTCACTCACGCCTGGCTTTTTGTGACCCCCATGGACCATCCAGTCCATGGAATTCTCCAGGCTAGAATACTGGAATGGGTAGCCTTTTCCTTTTCCAGGGGATCTTCCCAACCCAGGGATCAAACCCACGTTTCCTGCATTGTAGACAGATTCTTTACCAACTGAGCTATCAGGGGAGCCCTTGCAGAGGCTAGGCGAGTCTGAATATAGCACAAAGTGCCTCGCATGTTGCCTGGTTTATGTCAATCACTGATTTTGAGTCAGACTGTCTGAGACCTAACATTGCTCTTTCACTGACTTGCTGTGTGTTCTGTGCAAGTTGCTTCACTCCTCTGTGCCTCAGTCTCCTGTGTTTCAGTGATAATAACAGCACCTATTTCAGATGATTTTTGTGAAGATGAAAGGAATCGTGCATGTAAAGAGCAGGCACAGAGTCTGTACTCAGTCAGTGTTAACCATTGCCTTGGTTGCCCCGTTCTACTTCCAGTATGTCATCATTGCTGAGATTTCCCTAATATATTGCTAACCCTTTTGGATTGAGTGTTGGTGCTTTAAAATGTCAATAGTCCTGGGAAGGTTTGTCTCCTAAGTCATGGGCTCACTGTAGTAAATATATCCATCATTTTATCATTGTCATAGATCAAACAGGAATAAAGCAATGCTAAGGTGGAAAGTTGGGAGCCAAGGAGGTTAATGGACACCAAAAATAAATTACAGCAACTTGTAATTTCACTTAAGGGAAAGCCCTCCATGGTCATCCTAGTGGGATATAACAAAATTGTACAGGTCACTGGCATTCAGTTCCAAAGTTCAAGTCTCTCATTTCTTTCACACTGTCTGTCCTATTGTTTCTTGTTAGGTAAGCTAATCCTGTGGTTTATTTATTGTGAAGAGAAATATATACTATACTAACAGGCATCTCTAGTAGGCTGCAAGATTACTTAGTTCAGCATTTCTTGAAAGCCAAACATTAGATCAGCTTCACCATGCGTGATTCCATTGGCTGGCATTAAATACTCAAATCTCCCAAGAGCTTTCCTGCCCACAGAACAGGCCTTGCTAACAAATAAACACTCTATTAAAAAAGGAAAAATGCAGAGAAAAAGGAAGGTTGCTTATTTCCCTTAAGCTCAGCTTAGGTAAAAAGAAATATAATTTTTCTTCACTAGAATTTGGTTTCCTCGGTTTTAGCCAGAAACATGATAATAAATATAAATTACCTCAGAGCACATTAAAAAACATCCCATTCACAAAGGTTAACAGTTGCATTACAATTTTAATAAGGTTCATAAAACTGGCCTGATGTGCTTATATGTGTTTTCTTTTTGAAAACAAATTAGCCACTATTTTCTTCTCCTAACTGGAGCTTTATATTTTCATAGAAGCCTTATTTCTTTTCTTATTCTCACATTTTATTAAAGAAACAAGAAAAGTGTCCTTTTTCTTATTCTTTTCATTTAGTAAGAACTATTCTAAAATTTTAAACATTTGCAAAACAAAATTAACAGAATGAGAGGCCTGCAAATACGTCTCCAAAGCATAACAACTTTTCTGGATTTTGTCACATCTGCTTCACCTGTCTCCCTCTATTCTCCTTTTATTTTTTCTTGAAGCATTTAAAAACAAATCACAGACATTGTGTTATTTCAACCTACAGACTTCAGTATATATCTCTAAAACCTATGAGCATTTTCTTACACAACCATAGTATTGTTATCACACATAACAAAATTCTTGCTCTTTTTTTGTGCTATCTAATACCAGGCCTATAATCAAAATTTCTCCTTTTTTTTTTTCTCTCTCTTTTTTTTTTACTGGTGGGTGGTTTAAATTAGGAACTCAGGTCCACCATTACATGCTTCTTGTGAATCTGAGCCTCTTTAATGCTAGAATAGTATGTCTGGTTTTTATTTTCATACTACTGAATTTTTTAATAAACAAACAAAGCCTTTATCAGTTGATTTGAAGAAAGTTCCACCTTATAGATGTGACTCTTTTTCTCTGTCCTTACCATTTCCTGCAAACTGGAAGTAACCTCTGGAGACTGACATTCCATTAGAATCAGGTCAAACATTTTGCTACAAATATTACATAGACAGCACTGTATGTCTTATATCCATCACATCAAAAGACACAAAATACTTGGTTATTTCCCTTCTTGTGATACTGATTTGCCAGTGCTTTCAAGTTGTGACAGCCTCATCCTTCCATCATTCTTTTCCTCATCAGTATTTCATGTAATGGTCCCTGACCCTAATAATCATTGACAGAATCAATAATTGCATAAGGGGTTGCAAACAATTTTTATACAGATTTTTTTAATATAAAATAGGGTGACTTATATAACCTGAAGTACAATTCCTAGAGGAAAAACATTTCATTGTTAAAGTTTTAGAGAAAGGATTTTGGTATCTGTTACTTCTACTGTGACCAATTAATTGGGAAAGGTGTGGTACTCTTTCTCTGCCCACATCTCTATTTCCTTCTCTCATATATCATCATGAATTTACAAATTTTTATGTAAGAAATGAGTCTGAGTCAATTTCAGCTATTCTTTTAGATGCTTAAATTGAATCTCTTTGCATCTTTGACCAGTAGAAGTCCCTTGTGTTTAATGCTATATCCTTTGACATGCCCAGTAAGTCTGATAATCTCCTTTCTTTCTGACACAAAATATACCCCAGATTTAGCAGGTACCTATTGTTTCTCAAATCTACAGGTAGCCCTTACCTCTGGAACTCTCCACTCTGCAGTTTTGGCACTAGACTATCTCAGTGTTCCTGAATTTTATTTACTTTTAAACCTTTCCTACTGTGAGAGCTAGTAAATATTTATTTGGGAGGAAACAATAATGAATTTATTCTAATGAGTCTATTTCAAATTTACTGCTATTACTATAGCACATAATTAACTGTTTTCTAGAGCATAAACCCAGCATGCTGACCTGGAGAATTCATGGACTGTATAGTCCATAGGGTCTCAAAGAGTCAGACACGAAATTAGTGACTTTCACTTTCCCTTTAGAGCATAAATCATGATTTCAACCTTCCTTAGCATGTTAATTTCCCTCCATCATCAAAGCTGACTTCAACTTTGTTTCATTTATATGGAGTTGTACTCTCATCCAACCCACTGTACTAATTCATAGATAGATAATAATACTTCATTTCTTATGCTAAATCTATGCCTGAAAATTGTCGTTCAGTCACTAAGTCATGACTCTTTGCCACGTCTTCAACTTTGTTTCATTTATATGGAGTTGTACTCTCATCCAACCCACTGTACTAATTCATAGATAGATAATAATACTTCATTTCTTATGCTAAATCTATGCCTGAAAATTGTCGTTCAGTCACTAAGTCATGACTCTTTGCCACGCCATGGACTGTAGCCCACCAGGCTCCTCTGTTCATGGGATTTCCCAGGCAAGAGTACTGGAGAAGGTTGCCATTTCCTTCTCCAGGGGATCCTCCTGATCCAAGGAGTGAACCCAGGAGACATAGAAATCCTCATATTTGCTATTTCTCACTAATTCATGACGATGCTGTGCTATTTTACATAACCATGTCCACTTATATTGCAAACGCTTTTAATATTATAGTGAAAGTGTTAGTTGTTCAGTTGTGTCTGACTCTCTGCAACCTGAAGGAGTGTATCCTTCCAGGCTCCTCTGTCCATAGAATTCTCCAGGCAAGAATCCCGGAGTGGGTAGTCCCTACCTTCTCCAGGGTATCTTCCCAACCCAGCAATCGATCCTGGCTCTCCTGCATTTCAGACAGATTATTTATTGTCTGAGCTACCAGGAAAGCCTCTTTTAAGATTGGGGCCCATTAAGTATCTGAATTTTTAATCATAGAGCAATAAGAAAATCGAGGAGGATTTCAATATAGACATTCCCATTTGGTGAAGGTGTTTATGGAGTAAACATTTTTAGTTGATTAATAAACATAGCCATCATCAGGATACCATAGATATTATTTATTCACTTATTGGCACTAAATAAATGTCTTGAGCTGGGTTCTGGGTATTCAGAGATAAAAACCATATTTATTTTATAGTTTAAATGATGGAAACTAACAAGTTAATAAGCAAATTCAATATAATATAATTATTTTGTAGGAGATTTGCAGTTTCCTTGGGAGCACTGAGGGGCTCTAGTTCAGAAAAGAGGGTCACAGACGTCTTCCTAGAAGGAACAATATTTGAGCCAAATCTTAAAGGGTAAATAGGAATTAGCAAAACACAAGGTGTTGCTGAGGGAAAGTTTTTGCAAGAATAGACAACACATGTGGTGAAGGCACTGAGTGGGGAAACACGATGGACTTGTAGAATGAGTTAATCTCTGCAGTGTGGATATAGGATGCAGGTAGGTATGTAGCGCCTGAGACTAGAGAGGTAGGCTGGGACAAGACCAGAGAGGTAGGCAGAGACGAACACCTGTGCCAACTTCAGGATTTTTTTTTTTTAACTTTTTAAGTAGACTACAGGAACTCCCAAAATAGGAAACATAATGACCTTACTAAAGATTATTTTTTGTAGTGAAATATGCTGACTATTGAATCTAATATTCATTCATTCTTTTACTTAAATAATTGTTAAGCATCCACCGTGTCTTGAGTGCTATCGGAGGCACTGAGCGTTTAGTGTTTACAATAACAACGTGATCCCTCATGGATATCAGGTCATGAGATGTGTACTCCGATCCTTTACTCTAACACCTTCTAGCGTTGCCTTCACCTGCATCATTGGACTGTATGACTCCAGTTGACTTACAGACCTTATAAGATATCTATCTTAAAAAATATAAAAAAAAGCAAAAGGCAATTCTCCCTTTATAATGTGTCTATTTCTATCCTGAATTACCCTTCTCTTCACCTTTTCACTTCAAGGTTTTTTAGTTCCCACCATTTCACTGAAACAGCTTTTACTTTGTCCTTCTAAATGCATGATGAATTTCTCCTTTTTCCTCCTGTTCAACCTGAGCAATATCTGACAAGCACTTCCGCCTAGCTCTTTGATTCAAGCCCTCCTGGTTTCCTTTCTATACCTCATAGATTTCTCCTTGCCAGGCTTCTTAGCTGGCTTTCCACGCTCGACTCAGACTCTAAAAGTTGAAGTTTCATATAGTCTGTAATCTCCTGCCTTTCTTGATTTGTACCTTTGAAAAATTGATTTCATCTAGCCTCATAGCCTAAGTACTTTGTTGTTCAGTCACTAACTCCTGTCCAACACTTTGCGACCCATGGAGTGCAGCATGCCAGGCCCCTCTGTCTTTCACTATCTTCAGGAGTTTGCCCAAGTTCCTGTCCATTGAATCAGTGATGCTGTCCAACTATCTCATCCTCTGCCACCCTCTTCTCCTTTTGCCTTCTAAATAACTCCCTGATTTATATCTCCAGTTCATTTGTAACTCTAGGTCTCCAGATTCCCATCTTCAAATATTTTCTCAATATCCTCATTTAGATGTTTAATAGACATGCTGGGTTTAATCAATTTAGTTCAGTCACTCGGTCAGGTCCGACTCTTTGCAACCCCATGGACGGCAGCATGCCAGGCTTCCTTGTGCATCACCAACTCCGGAAGCTTGCTCAAACTCATGTCCATTGCGTTGGTGATGCCATCCAACCATCTCATCTTCTGTCATTCCCTTTTCCTCCTGTCTTCAATCTTTCCCAGCATCAGAGTCTTTTCAAATGAGTCAGTTCTTCGCATCACGTGGCCAAAGTATTCAAGTTGCAGCTTCAGCATCAGTCCTTCCAATGAATATTCAGGACTGATTTCCTTTAGGATGAACTGGTTTGATCTCCTTGCAGTCCAAGGGACTCTCAAGAGTCTTTTCCAATACCACAGTTCAAAAGCATCAGTTCTTCAGTGCTCAGCTTTCCTAACAGTCCAGCTCTCACATCCATACATGACCACGACCATAGCTTTGACTAAGTGGACCTTTGTCAGCACAAAAATGTCTGCTTTTTAATATGCTGTCTAGGTTGGTCATAGCTTTTCTTCCAAGGAGTAAGTGTCTTTTAATTTCATGGCTGAAATCACCATCTGCAATGATTTTGGAGCCCCAAACATAAAGTCTCTCACTATTTATATTGTTTCCCCACCTATTTGCCATGAACTGATGGGATCGGATGCCATGATCCTCATTTTCTGAATGCTGAGTTTTAAGCCGACTTTTTCATTCTCCTCTTTCACTTTAATTAAGAGGCTCTTTAGTTCTTCGCTTTCTGCCATCAGGGTGGTGTCATCTGCATATCTGAGGTTATTGGTATTTCTCCCAGCAATCTTGATTCCAGCTTGTGCCTCAACCAGCCAGGCATTTCGCATGATGTACTCTGCATATAAGTTAAACAAGCAGGGTGACAATATACAATGTTGATGTATTCCTTTTCCTATTTGGAACCAGTCTGTTGTTCCATGTCCAGTTCTAACTATTGCTTTTTGACATGCATACATATTTCTCAAGAAGCAGGTCAGGTGGTCTGGTATTCCCATCTCTTGAATAATTTTCCACAGTTTGCTGTGATCAACATAGTCAAAAGCTTTGGCATAGTCAACAAAGCAGAAATAGATGTTTTCTTGGAGCTCTCTTGCTTTTTACCATCATCCAATGGATGTTGGCAATTTGATCTCTGGTTCCTCTGCCTTTTCTGCTGGGCAGAATATTTACATCTAAAAAGGAACTGTGGTCTTTCACATCTCACTTTCCCTCAGACCTGCTTCTTCGTCACTTTATCACTTCAATAAACAGTACCACAGTTTACCCAACTGGTCTGGCCAATAGTTTAGAACTTATCCTTGATGTGCCTTTTTCCACTTGCCACTCTCCACATTCAGCTAATAACAAGTCCTATTGTCTTCTCTTCCAAAATAGTTAAAGTATATTTACTTTAAATATTTAAAGTGTATAAAGTATATACACTCTATCCGAAGCAGTCCTATGATCATTATTGATTGAGTGATTACAATAGCTTTCTATCCAGTACTCTAGTTCCAAATTTTTCCTCATAGCCCATTCTCTGGGAGACCAGCCAGTGTTCTTAAATGCAAATTTTGAAAACTTCCACAGATCTTCCCCTGCCCTACTAGCATCACTTCTTTGTAATATAATGGAATCTAGGCAGTATGATGAGGAAGCAGAAAAGAAGGGTTCTTCCCCTCCTCTTTAAGCAAACCTTTCAATAGTGGCACCAGGCACTCCTCAGATCTTGCTGGTTGCAACTTGGTCATCTAGTGACACCTAGCTATGAGAGAGTACAAAAAACCGCTACTTTTTCTTGGTGGCCTTGCATCCACTGAAAACCGGAGCTCTTTCGCTAAGTGGGGAGTAGTGATACTAGGGTAAGGAACCAGCACTCTGCCTCACTGCTCAGGTGATTGCTCCTCAGGGCTTTAACTGCACACTGTATTTATTTGCCCTTGTTACTATCTTAATTCCTTGTTGTCTTATCTTTATAACACATCACTCCCTGAATTTGTCATACAAATCAATCTATGTCTGTGTATCTTTATATTTCTTAATCCAACCATCCATATATTTATCTCTTTGAAATATGTTTATATATTAATCATCTTTTTTCCCCCTGTTAGATCGAAAGAGTTGGAATCCAGGGATATTATGTCTATCATGTCACCGTATTGCCCAGAACCTAGAAAAATGCATTGATAGGCATTCAGTGCACTTATGCTAAGAAAAAAAAAGCTTACTCTGGGAAGTAAAAGATGAAAATAAAAGGAAAAGTGTCTGATGGGAACAAGCATATGTGTGTACATGGCTGGATGATTTCAGCAGGGATATTAGAGATTTTAGGGCTTCCCTGGTGACTCAGATGGTAAAGAATATGCCTGAAATGCCAGAGACCCAGGTTTGACCCCGGGCTCAGGAAAATCCCGTAGATAAGGGGATGGCTACCCACTCCAGTATTCTTGCCTGGAGAATTCCACGGACAGAGGAGCCTGGTGGGATGCAGTCGATGGCATTGCAAAGAGTCAGAAATGACTGAAATTTCAGACTAATGCACTATTAGATTTTTGGAGAATGGTAATGTTTAAAATGGCTGGGAAGAATGTTAGAAAGATAATTTGGGGGCCTGACATTAAAGATACATTTGAGAGTAGTGATTATGCATTTTATGACTCAAAATCTATTTTCTTACATGATTTTGCCAGCAATGCTTGATTACTGGGATTCTGGAATGAGAAATGATCAGTAGAATTTATCTAGTGTTTAGACTTTAGAATATTGGTAAAAGTATGATTAAAATAGTGGGCAATTTTATTTAGATTTTTGGAGAATGGTAATGTTTAAAATGGCTGGGAAGAATGTTAGAAAGATAATTTGGGGGCCTGACATTAAAGATACATTTGAGAGTAGTGATTATGCATTTTATGACTCAAAATCTATTTTCTTACATGATTTTGCCAGCAATGCTTGATTACTGGGATTCTGGAATGAGAAATGATCAGTAGAATTTATCTAGTGTTTAGACTTTAGAATATTGGTAAAAGTATGATTAAAATAGTGGGCAATTTTAACTTTTTTGTCATTGTATAAAAGAGAATGAAAGTGATCATGATGAGTGTTGTGGATGAAAATGAATTAGAATCATAACAATACTGAGCATTTATAGTTTTTTTGATATAAAGTGGTAGTAGTTGTGTTTATTTTAGCTTAAGGAATCTCATTTTATTTTTATAAATTTATAAGTAAAAATGACCTTTGATTTTTATAAAGCAGATGTTACTGTCCTTAGCCTGTCTCTTATACACATCTTCCAGTTCATTTGTAACTCTAGGTCTCCAGATTCCCATCTTCAAATATTTTCTCAATATCCTCATTTAGATGTTTAATAGACATGCTGGGTTTAATCAATTTAGTTCAGTCACTCGGTCAGGTCCGACTCTTTGCAACCCCATGGACGGCAGCATGCCAGGCTTCCTTGTGCATCACCAACTCCGGAAGCTTGCTCAAACTCATGTCCATTGCGTTGGTGATGCCATCCAACCATCTCATCTTCTGTCATTCCCTTTTCCTCCTGTCTTCAATCTTTCCCAGCATCAGAGTCTTTTCAAATGAGTCAGTTCTTCGCATCACGTGGCCAAAGTATTCAAGTTGCAGCTTCAGCATCAGTCCTTCCAATGAATATTCAGGACTGATTTCCTTTAGGATGAACTGGTTTGATCTCCTTGCAGTCCAAGGGACTCTCAAGAGTCTTTTCCAATACCACAGTTCAAAAGCATCAGTTCTTCAGTGCTCAGCTTTCCTAACAGTCCAGCTCTCACATCCATACATGACCACGACCATAGCTTTGACTAAGTGGACCTTTGTCAGCACAAAAATGTCTGCTTTTTAATATGCTGTCTAGGTTGGTCATAGCTTTTCTTCCAAGGAGTAAGTGTCTTTTAATTTCATGGCTGAAATCACCATCTGCAATG